>VZSC01006302.1:731081-792904 GCA_013398225.1 Steatornis caripensis | reverse complement strand
CCCCCTTTGCCAGGAGCACTGCATGACTGACAATGGAAAGTGTTTTAAGGAAGACTGTTGTATAAAACATATTAGAATTAGTTTGGCCATTCCTTTTGAAGAAACAAAACATATTAAATAGAAATTAAATCAATGCCTTGTACCTCATCATGTACCTGAGAACACAGATGCTTGTATCCTTCAGTGGTAAGAATTGTGTATATGTGGGTGAGCACAGAAGCAATTTCCTCTCCATTCTGCTTCTCAGCATGTAGCATCGACAGTGATCACCCGATTCACAGATTTGGAAACACTTCTTGAGATTACTTATTCGAGGGTGATATTATGTAATGCTTATCTGGACTATTATTATACAAATTATTTTTGCAGTCTGTGGAGTTTTTTGTTTCTTTTGTTTCTGTAGCTTTTTCACAGGGAAGAAAGTATATCTGCCTTCATGGGATGAAGGTTAAAATCTTTGCTGGGCTAGCTACGTTATTTTTTAGTCTATCTGGGGGAAAAAAGGCCATCTATAGTATCTGTAGTAGTTCTGCGCTTCAACGTTTCTTCGTTGAGACACTTCTTGAGGTTGATAGTGATAAAAAGCATTTGTCATCCAGTGCATGTTCAGTGACTCATGTGAAATTAGTTTTCACTAGTTTAGGTAAAGGTTTTCAAAGCTGTGCTGCTAGAAAAACATATGTTTTCTCTCACTGTTTGCATTTATAGAAGCAGGAAAGATATGAAGATGTGGTTTAGCTGAAATTCTGAGCACATGAAAGATTTGGAATTGTAAAAGTTACACAAGTACTTTATTACTATAATTTCAGTAAACTTGATAGAAGGTACTTGTGCATTGTATGGTTCAAAATTTCATTTAGCCATACATTGGGTTTGTAATCTCAAAATTTAGTTGAGGTTGATCAAAGCCTTTGTAATTTCTTAGATAAAGTTGGTTTCAACTGCAGGTTTACAAGAAAACCTTTACTCACACGAGTTTCAGGCTTTGTTACTATATTTTTTACTATAAGGCTTTTGCTATAGCGTCCATGCTTGGGTGCTTGATTGCTCCTGGAGTGGATATTGACTCTCTGCTGGCACAGACATGGCAAGCTGATGTGTTTAACATTTAAAAGCTACTCAGGCAGCCTGAGGCTCACATCCACCTTGACAGGGGAGGGTAAGAACAGAAAAGCAAGATGGAAGGAAAAAACAAATCCAGAAAAAAGCATCTGTAAAAACCAGTTCTTGTTCAATAAATTAAAATCTGCCTCTGAATGATTGAAAGTAGATTTTGAAAAACTTCCATATAGCTCCTCGTATTCAGGCCAAGTAAGAAAAGAATACTATTTGCAGTAGAAGACCAATCAATAAGAAATCCAGCTAAGATGGTGCGTTTTATTGTGGTTATGTTTGATGGCATTAGCTGATGGTGAGATTCAGACTGTCTTAGTTGAGAAGCCTGTGTTTTCTGTATAGGTGACAGGTGTGCTTCCTACAGGCCATTCATATCGAAGATAAATGCCGAAAGTTACACAGCTTCTCTAAGTTGCACAAAGACAAATTTTTGCTTCTGCATCTTAGTGGGGCAACACACCCTTGAAGACCTGCTCACAGTTTAGAAATCACACTTTGAGGCCTGACTTACCTTTGCCAAACTATTTTCTTCTGATATTAGGAAAGTGATCTACTAGTGAAGATATTATGGTCCTGCTGGCTCAGGTCTCACCCTCTCTCCAGCCTTCAGAGATCTTTCATTGCGACTTGGAAATCTGCTGTCTTTGTCACTCGCAGAACAGGCTGCGTTTGGAAGATGTCGTATTCATTGCAAGGCATGGTGCAAATAGTGCTTTGCTGAGTCTCCAACAACTCTCTGAACTCTCGACAACTCTCTGTATGTAGAGTTGTAATTTATTAAGTACATCACATTCATAAATACGATTCAAATATCATTTTTAGCGCGTATGAGTTTAACGGAAGGAAGCAAACAAAAAAAAAATACTTCCGGGGGAGAATTTCAAGGTCGTGTTATAAAGCACGTGAAGGAAGTTGTGCCTTAAATTCCCGAGTCCCGTATGGCATTGCAAAAATTCTTGGTTTTGGTGAGAGTTAACGTGTATTTCGCTGTACTGAACTACATGCTCCAGGTGCCTGTTGGGAACTGATCCAACGGACTCAAGGTAACTTCCACAGAGTGGCGATTGCTGGATAAATCTGTTGTTATAAAGTATTTGATAGAAAAAAGTTACAATTTTTACTATCGCGGAAAAGAAGTTATGCCACATTTTTTCTTCCTTTTGCTAAAACAAGAAATTCTATACATTTTCTAAAGAAAAGTAATAAACCACATTCTGACACTTTACTGTTAGTATCATTTGGCAAAACTGTATTTTTTTCCCAGATCTGGTTAGAGCCTCAGTAGCAGAAATTACAGTAGCCAGCTCAGTTGTATGCCTCTTGTTCCTGATTTATAAAGACCTATTAATCTCAGTTAATCAGTATCCATAATAGTAAAGATAATTGCATTCTAAGCTTTTTTAACGGGAACGTCTTCTGGTTGTTTCTGTATAAAACCAGAAATTGTTCTTTGTTACAAGATAGGGCGATCAGCAAAGTCTTAAAAAATGCTTCCTTAAAACCTCTTAATGTGACCAAAATTTGTTAAGTAGCTTCATATGGGCGGCCATCAAAAATTAGCTTGAATAATAGAGAAATTCAGTTCAGCTCTTCAGTGATCTATCAGAGGAAGAAAACAAAAAGTAAAGCAATGAGAGAAACAAATACCCATTTCACATGGATTTTAGAAACAGAACATCCTGATTTTCATTCATAGTTTGTACTTGTCCAGCTCTTTTTACTTCACGTAAAGGAAAGGTGCTGACAAAACATTCACTTGGCATCCTAAGATGTCTAAATAAAAGCTGTGTTCAAGATTACTGCCCAGCCTCCGTTCCTGTTTTGGGTCAATTGACCTCTTTCAGACAGGTAATGCTTTCAGCTATGGGGACAGAACACCCCTTTTTCTCTCTGAACTCTTCAAGGACCAATAGTAGAAGAACAAGACTAGATAAGGGGGGGAAAAAAACCCTCCACCCCTCTATGTTAATTTAACTACCAGAAAGGTCTATATCATTTAAATGTTAATAAAACTAGATTTTGTATTGTGCTTGATCAGTAATAAGAGAACGACAAATGAAGAAGGAAGGATGCCTTCTCTTTCTTTCTTAGTTTGTTAATTTTTTTATTGTAGAAGATGGAAGGTAGGTTTAAGGTTTCCAAACCAATCTGGTGCTTGATAAACACTAGCCCTTTCCATTAGCTCTCAGTTATTACTACGTCTTTCTCCTCCCTGTTTTCATTTTGATCAGACCTGTGATATACATGTCATCTGTAGTTTGCGTCTCTTTTTCAGCTGTTGTCTTGGTCTTGGTGATTTTTCCTCAGTAATATCTCCATGATTGGCCTTTCTTGACTAGTCCATCAGAACTTCTTCCAGGTTCTCACCATTTTTAACCTTCATTACAGAAGTTTCTGATTTGAGGAATGCAGTCTCTCTGTGCATGTGTGTACCGAGTACGGTGCTAAGACAACTTTTTAGTCTGTTTCTTTGAGCCTCATACTGCTCTGGATTCAGCTCTTCCTTGGCTTTGTTTTCTCTCTTCCATCAAACATTGGATACCCACCCGGGCTATCCTTCCACCAGGATGTCCCATTCTCTTCCAAGACATCTTTGCCTCAGTTCAGCCTTTCCCTCCAGTCCATCTCCCATGTATGTTAGTGTAAGCCACCTATTTGAAAATTTTCCGTGTTGCCTCTTCAACACAAGCCCATCATGCCATCATGATTAAAATGCCTTGAAATATTTCTGCTGACAAAAATGTGAGAAACTTCCCACTAAGCCACTAAGCTTTCACAAAGCAATGTTGTTTCTTGATGCCTCAATCTGTTTGGTTTGGGGTTTCAGTTTTGGGGTTTTTTTTCCCCCCATGTTTTATTTTGAAATTATTTGGAAGAAAGAAACATCTTCATTTTTACTTTATCCTATTTTGTAGAGTACCCACCACACTGTGATATCTGCCATGCCTGGAGGTTCTTCACTATGTTAAAAACTAAGCATAACTTGCAAGTCTTTGAAAGAGAAAAATAAGTAGCTCAGTTTTCATGTCTCCCTCCTTCAACTGTCCCAGCTTTAATTTCAGGTTATTAAAATTCAAGCATCGTAATACTAAGTACGGTTAATTCCATAGGAATTTAGATTAAGTGTTTTGAGCCTGCAGACCAAGTTAGATTAAATAATACTGCCATGTGCCAATAATTTTTTGTCTTCCAGGATTCTACTCGCAAAGATATTACATTAGAAAATCAAGCCAGTTGCTAGGGTTTCAAGCATATCAATTTGGAAATATTTTAACTCTGAAAGACTTAAAAAAAAAAAAATGAGCCTGAAATGATTCTCTGCATTCCATTGTCATCGAATTAATTCCATTTGAGAAGCTGCATCTGTAGAGTTTCATTAGCGTTACTTCCAAAACCAGTTACCACCTCCCTTTCTGGCTCTTGACTGATGGAGTTGATTGAATTCCTCACTGGATGAGGTTATCTGGAGCCCTGAGGATAGAATTCTGAGAGAGTTTATTACTGTGATAGAATTTGTATGGATTACTTACCATCGCGAGACTGTTTCTTTGTTATTTATATATATGGTTATGACACTTTATATAAGTTTACAAATAAGAACAGAATAGTACGAATCTCTTATGAAGGGATTTCAATACTCACTCTGCTAAAGCTCTACATCTTGAAGTAGTCCTTCTGTATCGTTTTAGCAAATTGAATAAGACGTTAAATGTGCTGTTTGGTGTTTTCACAGTCCTGAAGGTGACTCTGAGACTTGAATACAGTCTGTATTTTGCATAAACTTTCCACCTCTCCATCACCTTGGACTGACTCTCTATTGTGTTAGTTCTTACCATTTCTAATTTTTTATGTAATACTAACAGCTTATGTAGCAGGTAAAACAACTTGTGTAGAGAGCCTTAATAACTGCACATTAAGCTGCTGCCTTTGCTGAGCTGAAGGAGCTCAATATAAGGCAAATTTGAATTAAAGTAGTCCTGGCCATGCACAGGATTCATCAACTGTTTAAAAATCTTAGTATTGTTAGCTGAACTGGTGTGGCTTTGAATGTTGATAAGGCTGTAGGCGCAAATGATGTATGTGCAACACTGCTTGGATGAAGAAAGGATGGCCTAACCTGTCCTCTGTCATCTAAATATGCCTGATTTCACAGAGTCTGGATTAATGCCCATAAAGAGAAATGAGGATTTAGCATTAAGATATAAAACCAAAATGTTCTTTGCCCATAAGAGACTGGTTATGCAGTGCTCTTGAGCTGTATCTGGTTTGGCCATAAAACTGGCACCAGCCTGCTCCCCATAATCAGGAACTTGCTGGGAGCAACATCCTGCTGCGTTAGAAAAACACAGCAGTCTTTCAGCAGCAAAGCAAGCACCGTGCTTTCAATAGTCAGACTTCCCTACTACGCCACCTGGATTACATTATATAATACTGATGTCCATTTAGAAGCGGTAAAACAGTTTAATAACTCTAAGTTATATTTTCTTTTTCTTAGCTAGACACATAGGCACCATCCACTACCCTGTACCACCTCCTTATTGATCTGTATTGCATTGCATGAAATAGGCCAAGCTGTCATCAAAGGTACTTGGGCTGGCTCCAGGAAGATGATGAATCGATAGGTTAAATTTAATTTATGTGGTTTATTATTCTGAGTGACTAAACTTGACCGTATGTTACAGTGGAAGTGTACCTTTTATCTTTGTTTTCCTGGGACTGAGGCTATAAAACTCTAGGCTACATCCTTTACTCAGGCTTACTGTACATTTCTGGTACTATAGTGCTCTAATATCTTGCTGTATGTCACTGTCATCTCAGCTGCAAGACTAATGCAAGAATTCATCTTGGCTGTGTTGCCCTTGTATCCTTTGCACAAGGCAAAAATATTTACCGGACTAGAGATAGAAGGAGCAATTGCTGAGTAACGTATGTGAAAAATGATCTATGAATGCAGACCTTGACTGACTGGAAATGAAATACTGTGATAAAAATCCCATTTTTGAAATGTGCAATTGTGTCAAGGAGTGCATTGCATGCTCTAGGGTTTTATGGAAGTTGTACAGTTTAAGCTTTAGTTTATTTTTTATATTCTAACTGGAACATCAGGAAAGTGTACTAATGGGCTTGGAAAAACAGTTATTGTTAAGACTGTTGCCAGATTACCCAGTTAAACTTTGCTGTGTGCACTTCACAACACTGTGTTTCTTACGCCATTCTGGATTAGAAAAGCTTTTAAACAAGGGAGGGAAGGTGTCAAAAGATGGCAGATTTGAAGAAATGAAAAAATTTTTAAAAAGTAAAGCATTTGATTCTAGTTACTTCAAGCTCATATTGCTTGTAGTAAAAATCTACTTCTGAGAAACTTGCTCTTTAAGCTGGCAATGAAACAGCACATGGTAGAGGGAAAATACTGTTTAGCTTTTGGATATGCCTGTTGTTATGCTGAAGGATGGGTACAGCTTAGGAAGCATCACGTCAGACTTATTGAGACTGATACCTATACCAGCTCCCTTCACTTGAACTAAGTATGGGAAGCTGTAAATGTGCCTTTTCTTAAGGTCAGTTGAAGTATCCAAAGACTAGAATGTGTGTAAACAGATACATGGTTATCAATTCGATTTTCATCGGTCATTTGGACAGGTTCAGAGGCACCTTGAAGCAGCAGGGGAGCATCGTGAAAAATGGGAGAAAACATAAAGCAAGAGGCAAAGGCAGGAGGACTCATGCTATGGCCCTTGGGGCCTGTGGAGAGCGGGCTGTTGCACCAGCATGCAGGGAAGGTAAGCTAAAACTCTGCTCAAGGACAAGGGCTCCTGTGTGTGTGGATGACTGTTAGGATGTTCAGCGTGGTATCTCAGAAGGCTTAACATGCAACAGCTTTTTTATGCCTGTGCTCGCCTACCTGCTGTGCGGGCTCAGGGCACGGTAGATGACCCCAGCTGGAGACTTCTACTCTTTCACGTTTTTCTGAAAGTCAATTTTTACTCAACAAAGTGTTATTTGATGCGTGTACCACCCACGGATCCATCCTGGAGCTGCTAAAGGTTTGCAGGAGTTAACAGTTACGTGTGCAACAAAGTGAGTTAGGTAGGAGCTCAGGGCTGTCAAAGTTCAGCCCGGGGCTGTGTGTGTTAACTGTACAGAGCCATCTTGGTTAAACCTTTGGGAAGAATGCTTTGATTCCTAGCGTGTTGTGTTGTTTCAGAAGGTTTGCAAATTTTAGTTGTGGGATGTTTTAGGGGACAAAAGCTTTGATCACTGTGGGTGGTGTTTGGGGACCCTTGGCCCTCAAAAGGAATGCGTGAGACCTCCGAGAAGCTGTGTAAAAAGGTGGGTGGGCCTTTTATGCTGCTGGTTTAAGGAAGTTCAAGCCCTGGGGTTTTATTAAATTCTGCCAGAAGTTCAGTCTCGCTTTAATAAATTATGGGGAAAAGCTCATATCTATAAAAAGACCTTCTCTTACAAAGCACTGGACCCCTTCAAATCCAGGCCTCCTGGGTACAACCTGCCCCAGCCGGAGGAGTGGCTGGGAAATGGTGGTTCTTGCTCCTGAGAAAAGGGAAATTCATCGAGAAGTGACCTTTCGGGCCTTCAGATATTTCATAAATGTTCTCTCCTGAGGTGCTGTTATTTAACTACAGGCATCAGGACTTGTTCTCCCGCTGGCTCTGCAGCTCTTGTTCATTGACAGTTTAGAGCAGTCGACGCAATTCCTACCGGGCCGCGGCTTTGGAAAGGTCATGTACGCCCCAGCGAAGCCTGTCACTCTCCTTTTAAGAACAGTAGGAATCAAATCTTATCAGTAACTGCGACCAACAAAGCTACGGGGTATGTTTTGCAGCTTAATATTCTATTACAGATTAGAGCCACTGGGAAAACTTTTGAAGTAAGACAAGAAAGAAACAAAAAAGTAAAGAAAAAGCTCTTTAAGGCTATAGTCTTTTAGCAATCCAGTCTGCCAGTAGAGACTCTTCTGAGTAATGTGTTGTAGATGCTACGGAGCTTTTCTGAAGAAAACATGTAAAAACTTCACTGAAACTCACCAAATAACCTTTTTTCTTTTTTTTTTCCTAAAAAAACCAAGTTAGGACCCCTGACCCTCCACCCCACCCCCCACCCCCCAAAACCAAACAACCAAACCACCCAAAACCCCAAGGCAACTTGTGCAAATTTTATAAGAAAATTATTTTTTCTTTCTGGATCTTCTCAATGGATAAGAAAGAACTTGTTCTGTATTGTGTGTGTGTGTGTTTAGGTGCTTAGTGCACATGTGTTTTTGCACCAGAGTTCAGGAATCTTAAATGCGTGTTTGTCAGCTGGGATGCTCCGTTGCCAGCACTGCTGGAGCCGGGAGCACCGTGCAGTTGCACCAGCTGCCAGTGAAACACGTGTGGAAGTGGTGGCTTGCTTGCAGCAGGGAGCTGGCTGGCTTTCAGAGAGGGGGGAGAGAGGGTAAGAACAATAAAGAATTATGAAAGGTGACATTTTGAGATCATGTATGTGCTATGATTGGCTGGATCAAAGGTTCTAGTATCAACTAAATGAGTGCATAATTCTCTTACGGAGCACGTTGTGTTGTATATATGAACTCAGAGTTTCACCTATTCAAGGTTTTGTGGCAAGATACAGTCTCAGTGGCAGGAAACGAGAAGTTCATTAGCAGCCCTCGTACTGCACTAGGTAGGACATTGCTGTTATCTACACGATATCCAAGCATCTGCTTTGCAGTCAGGAGGTGACGTTTTGGTGCAGTAATGGGAGTGGGCACCTCTAAAATTGCTTGGAGTGAAAACAGTACCAGAGATTAGTTTAACTAAAATTCATCAACCGTACGCATTGTGTAAGCAACAGGTACCATATGCTCAGGACTGTTAAAAGTCTGCAGAAGCAGATTTGAATACGTTAGTTCTGTATCCTTCATAAATAGGTATGTTCTTAAAAACAAATTCTGCTCCTCAGCCGGAAAAGGTACCCGAACGGGGGTGAAGCTGAAGTAAATAACACTTGCCTGTGCATTCTCACTGCACTCTGAAGAGTTGTGATTGCCTGTAAAAGAATTAGACATGCATCTAGGCAATGGTTAGGTTATTCTGATTTGCTTGGTTGGATTTGTCTAAGGTACATTATTAATAATAGGACATTTTGCCTGCCTTGAAAATCGTGTTTTAAAACCATTTCCTAATTCTGGACAACCTGATTCATGACTTCTAAAGGCATATTTGAACGTTGGTGAAGGTAGGTGCAAGTATGAGCCATTTCTGAAACTGGCGCTTAGTGCTTGTAAAATCCTGCTGAAATATAAAAGCTGAAGCATTCAGAACTGGAGGCAAGGTTTTAAATTCAACCATCCTGTCTTCATTTGTAAAATGAATATTGCTTTTCATATGGAGTACGATGCATGCATACAGTAGTGTTTTGAGGACCTCTGCAATGTGAACAGATGTATGTAGAATGAAGAGAGAAAAGGGGATTCTCCTGTCTGCTTTGGGATTTGGCTTTAGCTTGATTTATTTGTTTATATGGCCCCAAGGCCAGAGTGTGTGAGATGAGGCACTGCCGCCAAGGTTACGCACGTTAAACTCGGTGGTAGGCAACAGAAAAGGTTGATAGCAATGGCATCTATTGCCAGCCACAAGGGCCTACACAGCGTTCTCACTGCCTATCTTAAAATGCACTTGATTCCTGATAGTCGTTTCTATCTTAATAAAAATGTGCTGCTTGTAAAACCGAAGAAAAGTTTGAATGGCAGCTTGGTACTTACAGAAATAAACTGCTGCTGGATTCCTCCTGTAAAGCAGCTAAAACAGTGCTCTGGAGTGGCCGCATTCAGAGCTCCACAGCATCTGTGAAACCCTGCCAGGCTCCCTCCTCGCTGCCGTAGCAACGCCTAGCCAGAAGCAGGAGCTGTAAACTTTAAAATACGACTTTTCAGCCAGAGAGCCTTCTCCTGCAGTACCAAAACCATTCCCTGCATTTCAAGTGAGTGGGAGATTTTTTCCCCAGTCATAGGTCTAACTCTAAATGCTACAGCAACTGAAATTAGGCCATACATCATCCTAACAGTAGTTTTCGAAGAATGCTTTACAGGATCAATTCAGACCATACAAAGCGGTAAGGCTTTCAGCCCGGTCACTAAGAATAGGACCATCATGAATGTATGACAGGGTGAAGGGGACCTGGGGGGCAGGAGGCAACACCACAGAGCGGGAGGAAGAACACGGAAAGGGACATGGCTGTTGACTGTGTTTCACCTTTTAGTTTGTGTGATAGTGCTTGGCCTCATGGTGCTTTCTTAATGGCTTTTATCTGAACTGCATTTGCTATTTCCTCCTTGCCTTTCCAGAGATAAATCACAGCATGGTTTGAGTTGGAAGGGGCATTTAACAATCATCTAGTCCAACTCCCCTGCCATGGAGGGGGCTGTTAGAAGAGGAAGCTCTATAAATGTAAGAGACATCCGTCTGCCCAGCAACTTTGTTGGTTATTGCGTGTGCTGAGTTTTAGTAACAGAAAATCGGCTTTCTCAACATGGCTAACACATACTGTTCCTGAGTATGCCTGTAAGTGCTGCTGATCCTCCGCCTTAGACTTGCTGTGCAGGTGAAAGCCTTAGGGCTTGTGCCAGTGAAAGCGGGGTACGTGGGTTCTGCCCATCCACATGTATTGAGGTGACTGTCTGATTAACTTTGGTGATACATGTGTAAATTTGCAGAAGACAGACAGTGGAGTGCTCTGGTATGAATGGGGAGCTAATTTGACCTTAATGACTCTTCCCGATGAGGTATGAGCAGTCTGAAAGATTGTCAGGGATTTTGCTCATGTGTTAAGGCAGTTGTTGGGTGGGAGCGGGGAGAACCTCCTACAGACTAAATAAATTTGGTCCTCATGTCGAAGTGCCAGCAGCAGTGAACCTCTAAATGTTGTATACTTGAGCACACTTCGTGGCTGACCAGGGCAGCGGCCATGAGCGCTGGCACAATGTTATTACAGCACTGAAGCGCATACGTTGGTTTTGGATTTCAAGTGATGACTCTGCGGAAGCAGGCTGTTGGAGCTCAGAAGCAGTTAAGCTGCTCACGTGGACTTTACCGGGAACTACTTCTGTCTAAGCATGCGATTCCACGAAGACACCTGATTTTGACTTGAAAACATTAAAACATGGAAAATCCCTTCCTTCCTTCTGTAGCTGGTTCCAAAGATTCATGATACTTGCGGGTTTATAAATTTCTGCTTATTTCTCATTTGAATCTCTTTGCCTTTCATTACCAGTTGTGTGAGTATGCCAGTGTGCTCATCTCCTCTGTATTGAAGAACTTTTCATATTTTCTCTCTGCAGAGGTGCACCATAGCCCTGCAATCCTCTAGTTTTCCTTGTGATGGATGAAACAGATCGAGCTCCTCAATATTCCAGTGTAACGCAGCACCATGTCTAATGGCAGTTAGATGTGTCACTGTGTACACTGAAAAACGTCTGTGCCAGGAGAAAGGGGAGGATTTTAATAAATCTGTGTTGGGTTAATGTAGGCCAAACTTCTTACGATTTGCATTCTTGCAAATACCTTACCTTGTAAATAATCTTTCAAAGAGTAGGATACACCACAGAGTTCACTTGAATGGCAGGTTGACAACTTTTCTGTTAGCTGACGAACGTTAAATAGTTCAGTACGTGATGCGAGTAAATGAACGTTGACTTTATTTATGCGCATGCATGGAATGAGTCTTTCTTTTATTCTTATGACAACAGGGATGACAAAATTTAATGAGAGAGTTCAGTTCATAAAGAATTACGGATTAGTGGTGGATAAATACAGAAATATGCTACTTATATAGATGTGACTGGATTGTAAAGAGGCTATTCAAAATAAGAAAAGGCCTCTGGTAATATAGGTTTATCCTCTGTTAGCTCATTGCTACCCTACTCAAGTAGATACCTAGTTGCAGTTTCACAACTAAGGTTATGTTTAAACAAGGGAAATGTCTTGGTTAATTTGTATTTCATGTGGGTTTTGAAATAATAGTTACAGTATATAATGTGGTTTTTTTGGTAATAGGTGACACCCCAAGCTTGTTTTTGGGACACTTAGACCAAGTAGCAAAGCTATGCAACGTTGTGTGCAGGCAGAGCCAGTGAGACCACGCTTACAGGTACAAGGCAGGAACAGGAATGATTGAGCTTGCACTTCTTCCTCTCCTTAGAGGCAGAGTGGCATGCTGGATAGTAAGACTTCATCAAATCTCTCCTGCCTTGCAGGTTTCTTGAGGATGGCTGGGGGGCGGAGGGCAGGGCCTGCGTCTGTGGTTTCTCCATTACCAGTGAAAATGTCAAGTTGTTCACTTGTTTGTCTTAGCAGCTTAAGTATTCGGAGTTGTGTGGTATGTATTAAAAAGTAACGAGGATGCTCAAAGGTAACGCTTAAAAACATTCCAAAACTAAGATGTACTCTTATTTTGCTTAGAGCAGTACCTGGAGAACCCGTCCTTCAGCTCAATAAACAGAGTTAATACTAAAAATGGAGCGAATTATCACAACTATTACTTAGTAAGCAATCAAAGATCTCTTTCGGTAGAAATAAGTGATAATATAGAAAATCTTTCCCTCCCTCTCTGTGACTTGAAGACTAGACAGACCAGTCACAGCACGATCATTACAGCATTAACAGCTGCTAACAAAAACCAGCTTGCACTGTGAACGATGTAAGGGAAGAACAAGTGAGAGAGCTGCTATAATTATTTCTCAAACATATGCTGTAGGTCCTGAGTGTATAGAGTTGTTTGAAGCTGCATGCGGTCTCCTCTCCAGCTCTGCTGAGTGAGAGCAAAGCTCTCAATGGAACTGGCTGGGGGGACGAGCGATTGCCTGCTCCCACAAGAAGAGCAGAGCAGGGGGTGGGCAGCCGGGAGGGGGCATTTTTCCCTTCCGTTGTAACTCAAAGTATGCTCCGCAGAGTTGCTGAGAGGGGTCGGTGGTGTAGCACTAATCTCATCCTCTTCTTGTGCCACAAGGGAATGGATACGAGAGGAGAAAGGCACATCACCGCGTGCGGGAGGAGGCAGGAGTATGGAGGGGGTTGCTGGCAGCGCGACAGTAACAGCGCGCAATTCCTGGGCTCTTACCAGGCTGCTGCAAGCCCAGCTGGCCTTTATGGACTCCAGGATCTTAAGTGATGTGAGTGGAGTTCGCTGCTCTGAGAGGAAAAAGTATTTGCCAAAAGCTGCTATTGCAGTGACCATGTGTAAAGACACTTGATAAGGGTTTTCTGGAAATATGCCTTTAAACAAATAGCTGATAGGCAAGACTGCAGAGAGGTATGAAGTTAAGGACAAATTAATCATACCAGTAGGCTTTGCTGGGAGTACTAAGTATTTATGTTCATTGTTAGCATGTGCATCACATTACGTGCCATTCGTCTCAATATAAATACTGAAGCGTCTGACACGGCATTACTCACCATGCGTAAACTGTCAGAGCATGTCACTCTAAATCATTCATACTGTTGCAACCTCATTAATTGATGGTGAAGTAAAAAAAAGCTAACAGATTTTTACTCCTGAGTGAAGAGCAAAGTTATGTATTATTAAACCAGTCATAGAATGAGAACCTAAGGAAGTTCCCCAACTAGTTTTGTGTGATTCTGTACACGTGCAATCTTTTTTATAATATCTTTAGTTGTTTGTTTTCCTACAGTATTTTCATGGTTTAAAATGACATATCCATTAAAAAATGAATGAATTTTATGTTCTTAGATCGTTGGGAAAAATCTCGTCCACAGTAATAACATCACCCTATGGTGCCAGTACTCTTTAGTTGTGGTAGGTGATGAGGAAAACTTTGGGACTGTCCTTCCCATATCACAAATCCCTAAGAAGGGAGAGTGTGCGTGTGAGAGAGAGAACAAGAAGTTTGTAGCACAGCTTCTCCCCTGGCAGAAACTGTGATGCTGCTGAAGGCTCTTTCCAACAGATGGTTTAGTCGTGTGAGGCATCTGTGTCCACAGGTTCCCTGGAGATCCTAGGAAAGAGTAGGAGCTGGCTATTTAGGAGTAGCGGAGAGACTCCATAAATGGTGGGATGTCAAACTATTTTCCCGCTCCAGTAACACTGTGGCCAGCCGGAGCCCTGTCCTCTTCAGAAGCTGCCCTGCAACTAGATTGAGGCGGTGCTTAAGGAACAGCTCTCCATTGATCAGTGATGTGCTCTTGGTTTTTAAGGACCAGCGCAGCCTGGCAAGGCAAATTTGTAAATAGTTCAGATTACAGTGCCAACAACCCTAGATTTTTCTTCCATGTATCTTTTCCTTTTTGAGCACAGTCAACTTTTCTGTTAAAGACTTGAACTTTATATTAAATATCTGTTTAATATCTCTTGGTTTATGCTTATAAGCAGGGTCTTTTCTGCTGCGTGGGTGATGTGACTTTTCTCTCTGACGGAGCTAATACAATATGAAGTACCAGCACGGGAGGACAGGGGCAGAGCTGCTGTGCTTCACTTGTTTTCGGTCATCTGCTATAAACTTCTCTTCCTTCCCCAACTAAGAGTTTTGTACATATGACGCTGAAGTCAATTTGACTGTAAAAGGTCATCAAACACTGGCTCGTCTATCCAGTATCTATAATTAGAACTTAGAGTAAAGAATCTTGCGGAAGCACTGACAATCCTAGAGAAGCTAATTAAAGCTGAAATATGAATATAGTAACACCCTCCAGAAAAAAAAAATAAAATCAATTGCATTATTGCATTGAAAGAAAAAGGTTCTGAAACTGAACTCAGATACCCTTTGTATTCTGAACGCACCGCCTCCGTCTGAATCCGATTTTTTTTTTTTTTGAGTTAAGTTAACTAGTAGGAGCTTCTGCTAGAATAACAACCAGGGGGTGTGATTTTTGGTTTGGATTTTTGCAGGGGTTTTGTGTTTGTTTTGTTTTGTTTTGATTTTTTTTTTAAGAAGGAAAAACGAGGTGTTTCCACTTGTGGCACAAGAGCCAGGAAGCCCAAGTGTCAGCTCCTTTCCACAAATGTATAGCAGGAGTGGATCTATATCTAAACGTTATAGAATTGCATCAGGGTAAATAAGGAAAACAAGGCTTTTGTAGGGTAAATATTCCCTTGGGAATATACAGCTTTCACTGCATGAGAGGTGCCATGACTTCATGTTCTTTCCTCCAAATCACTGAGCAGTCAAGTCTCAGTCCTGTAAAGCATTTGAGCACATGCTCAGCTCGACATCCAGGCATCATCTGGAAGATACATATATTTATATTCACATCTAGCCATGAGCCTGTGTAGCCATTTAGGTTGGGCTTGGGTATGGCAGGACTGAGAATGCTTCCAGTGCTTTTTTGTATTGACAAAAACAAGGGGGTAAAGGGTCTGTGCAGTTCTTGATGAATCAGTTCCCCATCTGTCTCTTCAGACACTCCCCTGTGTCACCTCTCTGCAGCTTCCGTGTCCGACACTGGGATGGCAGAGTGGGCAGGGGAACCTCAGTTAAAGTGCAGTTTCTTGAAGCGTGAGCGGTACTGAATTTTCCAGATGCTGAAGATTTGGGCTGCGTTCTGTTCTGCAGCTGAATCCACCTCTACAGTTCACTGAACCAAGGCAAAATCCAGTCAGTCTTTAAACTTTCTAATATATTTGAAACTGTATAGATACTGTGGAGTGCCTGCTCATATTCAGGTTTTTTTATGGAATCTGGAAGGAGCAGGTTGTACGAGACTGAAAATGAGTAAGATGCACTTCATGATTTCTCATCCAGCTTATCTCTGGCTTTGCCTAAAATAAGCAGAAAGCCTGCAAAACTGCAGAGAGAATGGTGCACTTAGGAAACAGGTGAATTAGGGTGATCAAAATCCTGTTCAGTGTGTGCTGGCAGTATTCTGAGACAGACAAACTTGGAGATAGTTAAGAAATGGACAAAGTGTAAAAGAAAATTACTACTAACTTAATTTTATTCACTTCCTGGAGTATCCTCCCTCAGCTTAAAACTTTGGCTCTCAAAGGCCCCAAAGACTCTCAAACAAATGAGTAACTTCTCCAGATCTCTTAATATTCCTGCTTCTGCATTAAAAAAAAAAAAAAGAGATTAGACCAGATACGGACGCTGGGATTGATAGTATCACATTTGGGATTAATAGCAGAAACGATTTAAGATACGGGCATCGGCTCTAAGCATAGGTCTAACAGGGAAAGCCTGTGCAACACCCTATCATCTTCTTTTCCTCTAGTTACCTTTGTGTGTAGATGAGCATCAGCACCTCGTCTTTTCTTCATTCATAAATCTAGACTTAATTTAACATGCCTTAGATTTTCTGATGATGCAGTAGTGATGCTAACTTTATCCTTAGGACGCTTGCTGCTCAAACCACAAGGCTGGCAGACCCTGTGGGCAAAGGTGGAGAATATCTAGGTGAGATGCTGTAACAGCAGGTGCTAAAATCTGCATTAATTTTGGAGCACTTCCAGGTGTATCAGAGGCAGGTCCAATACTTTCCTCCAAGAAGGAGAGAAAGGTGGTGATCACTGGGGCAGAGGGATTTAAGGCAGTGAATGACAGAGACAGGCAAGAGCGGTGAGGCTTTGCTGGAGGGAGGAGCTCAGGGCAGAGCTTTGTGCTATGGCCGACTTAAACTGCTTGCTGGGAGCAAAAGGGATAGTAACGTCCCTCCCATTTGCCCCAGCCACGAGCTTCTGCTGCGCCCTCATCCTGGCACCAGTGTTCATGTCATGGTAGGGCAGGCTGATGGCAAGCAAAATCGCTGAAAACTTGTTGCCTGTTTACAGGCATTGCTGTGAGCACAAGCGGTTGGAGACTGAGTAGCAGTGTGCGGTTAGGTTGGCTTGTCCGTGTCTTAAAAGCGCACTTAGTGGTGTGAAACACATTTCCCCCTGTTGTTGTTTTGAGCAACCAGTGGAGCCAGGGTGCGGACAGAACTCGTATGCTGGGATCACCTGCCTTCGGCTGACCCAGGGCTGGCGAGTGCCGCCTGCTGCTTTGAAGCTGTCCCTGCACTGCCACAGGAAAGGAAAACTGGTGGTTGTTTCCAGGTGGGGGAGTGGGATCAGCCCTTGGACACGCTGCTTTCTCAGGGACTGGCACAGCTGACCGTGTGTTAGGGCAGATCTGTCCTCTGCTTTTAGCCATCCCTTCCTCCCTGTCACAGCAGATGAGAGGAGCTGGGGACGAGAGCCCGTAATCGTCACACTGCTCCCCGTGGAGCCCACAATAGAGGACCTGTGCCATCGGGGCATAGGGTAGGTAACCAGTTGGTCACACAGGCCAGACTTGATGCTCACTGAGGTGTGGCATCCGCCAATCCGGTTGCCTCTATGGAGGTCCCTAGAAGCAAGCCAAACATTACTTTCAGATACTCCAAGGAATCTGAAGCTAATAATTTTGCTTTGTTTCATTAGCTCAGCTGTAATGTAGCAGAGCTAATGCAGTCATATCCCAGTTAAGGTACCAAGCAGCTTTAGCTGCTTATCGGCCATGGAAAGAACCACATTCACTTTTGCAATGAAAATTAAATGTGGAAATAATTCCCTTTTCCTTTTTGGAATATTACTGTGCTATTAAATAGGCTTAAGACCGTTAAAGAGTAATGACATGAAGTTGCATGCATCATTATTTTAAAGGAGATTGAATGAAAATATACTGTCTATCTGTTCCAGCCCTTGCCTAATCCTCAGTTTAATAGAGATTTCTAAGGGCAGTGATGCACATGCATTTAATAATGAAGCAGTCTTCAGTCTCTAAAGCAGGAGTTTTAGTATCTATGCTATGAATGAAGTAAGCATAAAAGACACCAAAGACCATGTTTTCTCAGTCTCAGTAACTTTGAAGTTTTTCTATTAAATAATGTAGTTAAACCTAGAGGAATTAAATACAAAATAATAGTATAATGTCAGATTCTTTGCTCTCCGTTACTCTTAGTGTAGTAGCTGGTTATAACCAACTGATTTCTGTAGTTAACTGTACTCTTCAGTCACTTTTGGCTCCACTGCCCTGATCTGAGGTGGTTGGAGCTGCTGTGCGGCATGCGGTGGCTTCCCTGTTTTACCCATGGGGAAATAAAACACAAGAAGACTGAAGACCAGATATTCACTCCTAAATCCTGTGGGGCAACTTCGGGAATTGAATCTAGGTCTTTAAAGCTTTCATCCAGCATCCCACCACCTGCTTTAAGATACTTTATTAGCTGAGCTTGGACTCAGTCTGAAAATTCAGGTTTTATACATATTTGTCACTGCTGAATGATTGACAAGATTAGAGCATGGGTCGTCATCCGTTACCTCTGTTAGACTCACCTTAGTTCGGAAATCGTGTGTGTGTTTGTGGGAATCAACCACCTGCTTTATTCCATGTAAGGAAAAAAATAACCCAAAGATCCTTTAATGCAAGACTAATTTCACGTGAAGGAAGCCTGACATACACTGTCATTCACTTCACATCCAACGCACTTGATGTACAAGGCAGGGAGAGCTGCCTTTTGTCACGGAACAAGGAACTCAATGAGGCTGAGGAAAATCACGGCCGCCTTGACCCACAGCCCCTTGGCCCTGCGAATCTGCTGCCTCTCGTGCACGCTGGCTCGCCGAACTCGTCCTCTCCTTGCATGGCTTTCAGCCAGAGCTGTGAAAAGCTCCTGAAGCATGTGGTAGCACACAAGGGAAAAATGGTGGGACATATGTCCACAAAACCTTTTCGTCTTCCTTCGTGTACGTCTACGTTGACTGCCTGGTTTTTAGAGTCNTCGCCGAACTCGTCCTCTCCTTGCATGGCTTTCAGCCAGAGCTGTGAAAAGCTCCTGAAGCATGTGGTAGCACACAAGGGAAAAATGGTGGGACATATGTCCACAAAACCTTTTCGTCTTCCTTCGTGTACGTCTACGTTGACTGCCTGGTTTATAGAGTCTCAGATCAAGCATGCGCTTGGAAATTAATGCAGTTTCTTTAGGGTGGCTGAAAACTTGGTAGAGGTTCCTTTTCTGCTCCTGGTCTGAGAGAAAAGGATGCACATGTGTGTATGCGTGCGCACACACACACACAGAGCATCTGAAAGGCTGCAAATCAACTCACTGCCATGCAAAAACTTTCAACAATGTGTATGTGAGCTGGCACCGATTTGCAAGCCGTGGAAAGGCAGCCCCTTCCGTGTGACTTACAGAGGGCTGGGAAGATGCAGTCAAGGACTGCAGTGCCTGCAGGTCCCCCGGGCTGTGGGTCTGAGCCCTCAAGGGAGGACGGAGTTGGGAGGGGTTTTTTTAAGACACTGCACTTCAAATTTATTTTGATTTAGAAGTAGAACTAAATTGTATCAGTGAGAAATCTTCACGTCTTAGTTGCCTTCTTTCAAAATAAGAACTGAAATGGAATAGAAGATATTGCCAAATAACTGGAACATGTATTCAGAATAAAATATTCATACAAGGAGGAAATAGGGTCTGTGTTTAATAAGAAAAGAGATTGTATGCTGTGATAGCAATGATGTACCTTCAAATATTGTGCTGTTCTTCAAATCTTAGTTATAAATCCAAAATATATAATGAATGATCTCATCAATAATGCATTTCTAATTTTAAGATATGAAATAAAATCTCCTTGCTTATTTTTACAGGATAGCCCTTTAAGAGAAATCTTTCTCAGCATTGAGTCTTGTCACCAGACACAAAGAAAAGATCAAGAAGCTGAAATCTACAATAGATTGACAGGGACATTCCTGTTTGGAAAATGCAAAGTGTTTAAAGTTTTCATAGATTTCAACTTTCCCATTAGAAAAAAAAAAGAAAAAAAGTGACTGCAAGGTGAAAGCACCTAGCTGGCTCTGGAGACCTGTGATGGGATGCAATTTTGTCTCTTTCAGTCACCATCTCGGGTCTGGACAGGTGAAACCAGAAACCCATTAATGTTTGATTGCTGCATGAAATAAATTGAGAGTAGACCAGGTGCCCATTATATGAAAACTACCCTAACAGGTGACTCTAAATCAATACTTTTGTGAGCTGTCTCGGCTAGACAATGAGTCTAAGGCATATGAGAAGTGAATGATGCCTTTATCTGGAGACTATTTCTGTCCTCTCTTATGTTGGTTTCGTACCGATCATTAGTCTCCACTGATGTCCTAATTCACCGTGACACATCTGGGGCAATGCTATCCTTCAGGGTCTGGTGTGAAGTGTAGTGGTGGGACACCAAGAGGATTTTTTCTGAATGCTCATCTGTAAGGTACTCTGAGGGTGCAACTTCAATGAGTTGTCTTTCGTTCAAAAACATGGTTCCTGTTGTTCTTGGGACAGATTGACCAGCAGTTTGGTTTAAGAGAAACATTACAGTCAGTGTAAAGCAAAATCAAAATAGAGAGTGCTCCCCCTGCCTTTTGTCTTTTCACTTTCGTGCTTTTGCCTCCCTCATCTCCCTTTCTATTTAAACGCTGTTTGGCCCCTTTCCCTTTCCAAAGCCTCTGTTGCCTTTATAACAAGTAGCTGTCAATTAACAGTTGTAGCAACACCCCCAGCAGTGTAAGACAGTTACATCTACTTATTTTTCCAAGCTCTCCAGTGTGCAATAGTGGCCAGATGTTTCTGGAAGCCCATCATCCCCACCCTTCACACATTAGTGGCAGCTAATGTTATTGCATTCTGTAAAATTAACTTTCTCAGTTTTGCTTCTCAGCTTAAGCATTTCTCCATAACTGATGGGATTTTCTTTCCTGTTCTTCAAGATTTCTAGCAGTAATGTGTCCAAAAAAGGGAATAAACCCGAGGTATGTAAGTCTTGGTCAAAGCAGCCATCCTATGTAGATACTGTCTTGATCAGCTAATACCTTTCTTTTAAAAATCAAAAGCGATGCCCGCTTGCTGCTCCGGCTGCTGTGGAGCCTGTGAGTCACTGGAGCTGTTCCTCTCTTCCTCCTGCTGTGGCCTGTGTATAAACGCCAGTGCTCTAGCAGTATGGTGCGGTAACGTGGGTGTGCAGGTACAGATACCTGGACAGGAAATGAGGTTACGGGTACAGTCATTTCAAAATTCAAAGTGTTGAGGTATGGCGAATGTAACAGCGAGCAAAACTTCATTTTAGTTTAAATGAGAATTCACTGTGATTACACCTGAACTGTATCTGTATTCACTTCCCTGGTCATCTTTGCCTTTGCTTTTTCTCTCGGAAGTAGGTATTATGACATAATACTCAAGGAAATCGGTAAATGTCCCTTCAAAACCCTCGCTGAAGGACCGCTGTCTTTTAACCAAGCAATTCAGATTGCCATTTGAGCAATATAACTTCAATGTAGCATTTCAGATACTGATAAAATTTTATAGTGAGTGAAACTTAGGAAAATTGCTGAATAACTTTTAAAACTGAACGGGTTAAGATTCTCAGCATACTTATGAACTGGTAACGAATAGGCAAAGGAGACAAAGTTCACTGAATTTATTTTGCTAGAAATTATGTGCTCAGCTCCAAGTTGCCCCTGGTGTGTTGCGTCGTTCCTAAACTTAGTAAGTATTTTGATTAACTAAATTACTCCCTTGGACTCATCTGTTGGTTTAAATCATTCGTGCTGTTAATAAATAACTGCCTAGTTTTGTAGTAGAGTGCTACAGCTTCAGGGGAAGATGCATTTCAGTGCTTTGTTTCCGTTGCACACGTACCTTAGTGTTATATTTCAGCGTCTCAAATAAATGTGATTTATTTAGAGTTTGTAAGTCAGTTTGTTTTGCAAAGTGCTTAGGATCAAAGCAAATGTTCTAATGCAAAATAAAGAGACTATCTGAAGGTTATAATCTGCCTTCCAACAGCAATTAGTCCCAAACAATTATGAGACAGAACTGTAAAATAAAAGTGGCCGTACTAATTAGCGGTAAAAAGTTGAAGGAAGAGCAGAAAAGGCAGAAGGTCAGGCAGATTTGCAGGTGGCCCTGGCAAACACTGCAGTTTCTTCCAGCTCTCTTGCCCTGACTGGAGAAAATCAACCGTTTCTCTCTGGGATGGCGGCCAGGCAGGCGCTGCTGGAGCTCAGCTTGTCNTAGCGGTAAAAAGTTGAAGGAAGAGCAGAAAAGGCAGAAGGTCAGGCAGATTTGCAGGTGGCCCTGGCAAACACTGCAGTTTCTTCCAGCTCTCTTGCCCTGACTGGAGAAAACCAACCGTTTCTCTCTGGGATGGCGGCCAGGCGGGCACTGCTGGAGCTTGGCTTGTTTGGGTGTTTGCTGGTGGATGTACCTGGTGTAGTGGAGCTGCTGTGGAGGGGTCTGCCCCCGGAGGTGCTGAAAAGTTAAAAAGCAGTTCTCCAATCCTAGTAGCTCAGGCATGACTTAAGTTACTTCTACGGTGCTAACAAAAAACTTTATGATGAGACGAAGTGCAGTAGCCAGCATAGGTGCTTCTGAGAGCCAACCTGCCTAAGAGTGCTCCATGTAAAGAGATGCCAGGATGAAATGCTGCAGAGACACGCTTACTCTTCAAAATAACATCTCATTTAGACGGTGCTAGAATCTGGATCACTGGTAGACCAGGATGATGTGTTTTCAAAGGTGCGAGGCGAAGGGTGGTCTTCACAGGTGAAATGCTCTTTAAGAATTTCACCTGCCTTCAACTCATCTCTCAAACTCAATTTCAACAAACATCTCTGGGAGAAAAAAAAAGTAGTCTTTAGCTGAAATTATTTGTGGAAATGAACACAAACAAGAATGCAGCTGCTGAGGAAAACAATTTCCTCCTCCTCTCTTACCTAGCAAGAGGATTCTTGCCGAGGTGAACGGCTAACAGGGGATCTGATCAATAAGGCTTTTGCCTACCAGGAAAGTACAAGACTAAACACCAGCTGTTTATTGTGTGATTAAAAAAGGAAACGGGTGTTGAACTTTGCATTAAGAGCTGCTTGGAGAACAGAGCCCTGTTGTGCTAGGGCACTGTACAAACAAATACCGAGAAAGACAGTGCTTACTTTGAAATGTTTATCCTCTTGTATGGATCCAAAGGGGTGGAAATATGCTTTGAGAGGTTAGCCTTCAAAAACCTAACATGCAGACCATGTAATCAAACACCCACTGGGTTATTCATTGATTGTTAGTCATTCACAGTTGACTCTCAATGCCAAACAAACTTATTTTCATCGTATCCCTTGATTTGTATTCACGGATGTTAGACTGGCGTCTGTGGAAGGAAGATAAATGTGAAAGATGCTATTGTGCTACCAGCCATCTTCGGATAGGACGTGGCAGCGAGATCATGCGTGCCTGCTGGCATCACGGCTGCAAGGAACCTCCCGGTCCATCGGCCAGAGAGCCGTCTCGGCAGTGCAGCCTGCCATTTGCTGCGTTCTGATGTCCACACGCCGCACATACCTCCTAACATACATGAGAGAAGTTAATTTTCATTTCGATCCTAAAAATGTTTTGCTGTGTTAATAATGTGATGACAGTAGGTAGCAGAACAATTCTTTCTCTATAAAAATCAAGTAGAAAAAAAATGTCATGATTGTGGGAGTTTTAGGTTTTTCTGTTCCTTACCTGAGTCTGTGAATTACATGGATGTAAAATGAGTGTAAAATAAAGTAGAAAATTGAGAAAATATCTGGTGTATAGATGGAGAGGACAGAGGAGACGAAGGAATAATAATGACCCTTTCTACCCAGAGAAAGGTTGGTTGGTTTGTTTTTGAGACAGGATAGTTTCATTAGGCAGTGGATGACCTGACCTTAGCTATCGCCTCTGTCGAAAGAGAATGAAAAGGCAGAAGAAAATGAAAATGTTTACAATAAATGAATATAGCTACCACACTCATAATAATGTCTCTTCAGATCACTCCCACAGGGAAATGTGGATTTTACTTTTTTTTTTCATTTCGAGTGTTACGCCTTTTCCTCTGGTGGGAAGTGGACATTTTCAGAAGCTTGCTTTGCAGTGAGCTGAACATCAGATGTTCCGTAACCAGAGGATAAAAGAGGATAAGCGAATTTGAAAGAAGGTCAGTGTTTAGGAATGTGAGACATTTTCAGGTTGTTACTTACACATGCCTTTTTACATTGGCCATGAATTATATTGATCTCCACTTTTACTGTGCTAATGAAAGGAACCTGATATAGCAGAGAATTCAAGTTACCATCAAAGCCTGTAATGGTGTTCACTGAGGAGGGTAGATTACAGACGAACAGCGAAACATCATATTTAAACGTTTGCAGCTATTCTGCACCAGCTGTTCGTATTGCATCGCAAGTTTAGGAACAAGATCTGGCAGCCCAGGAAGCAGTGAGTTGGTTTCTTCTGTTAAGGTAGTACAGGTGATCTCTATAGAGCAAGAATGCATCTGGAGTTGCGTGTTTGTTTTGGATCTTTACATTTCTTTTTACAGTAAGGCTCAGCTTTCTGGCAGGCTTCTCCCCGAAGTCGGTGGAAATGCTGGCTGCACAGAGCCTTCAAGATGGGACTCAAAGGAGTCCTCGTATTTTACCTGACAGAAGTCCATGACATAACTTTGCATTTAGGTTGTGTGGTTTTTTTCAGAATTTCTTTGGAGGACTGGAGTTTTTGAGAGGCAAACAGACAGGACAGAAACATAACAAGAAACAGAAGAACAAACAGTTTGCAAAATGATGCTTAGTGTCTTATGCTGTATATTTTTACGAGGTTGTGTAGAGTATTGTGATCTGTTTTGCGTGCAAATCGTCTACTGAAGGAAGATGTGGCTGCAGAACTCGTGCAGTTGTTGAAAGTTAAATTAAGATATTCGGTGGAAGACAGTTAGAAGTTGCCCATGGAAGGCTCTGATTTTAGTCTAGAATATTTTAACTCCTGGTGTACTGGAAACTTCGCCGTAGTAAACACAAAGCCAGTGGCAAAATAGTGAAAGAGAGTAGGCTTCATCGGGACATGGTTTCTGATACTGCCCTGGGGTAATTTCTGCACAACATACGATGTGATGTAAAGCAGCGCTCTGTCTCTCTCTCCTAGGAGGGAATGACNAAGATATTCAGTGGAAGACAGTTAGAAGTTGCCCGTGGAAGGCTCTGATTTTAGTCTAGAATATTTTAACTCCTGGTGTACTGGAAACTTTGCCGTAGTAAACACAAAGCCAGTGGCAAAATAGTGAAAGAGAGTAGGCTTCATCGGGACATGGTTTCTGATACTGCCCTGGGGTAATTTCTGCACAACATACGATGTGATGTAAAGCAGCGCTCTGTCTCTCTCTCCTAGGAGGGAATGACAGCCTTCTTCCATGCTTGGGTCCCTGAATATGCCAAGACTTGAGACAATATTATACTAACGATGGCAGTGGTACGTCTGTCTCAGCGAGGAAGTGAATTTCCCTAGTCTTTGTGTTAGAGGGTTTGGCCAAATGCAGAGCTAGGGATAGCCCTAAGTGGCTTTTTGTTACTTCTTGATGTAAAGAAGAGAGAGTCAAGGTACAAGGAAGATCTTAGCTGAAGAATGTGTGTACATGCGTCTTAATTTTCGTATGAGATGCTGAGGTCATGGGTTAAGTTATATATAGTTTAATGCCATCAATACTCTTGTATAAGCCTTGTTACTTTAAAAGAAGCCCGTTCCCCAAAGCAGTATTTGATGCAGGCAAATGTTTCTATGTGCTGCCATGAATGCCTTCGAGAAAAGCTGTGCCTCTCTGCTGCCACTGCCATTGTGAATGACCTTGACTTTCTGTTCTGCGTGTTCTGGCTGCTCATGGTGGACAGGTAAAGGCTGTGCTGTGTCTGAAAGCTGGGTGGAACGTGGCCCGCTGCTTCTCCTCACCAAGCTGGTATATGGCTCCGTTCCTTTTCGTAGGATTGTTTCTAATTGTCACATGGACACCCGAGTGAACTCTCAGCACAGCTAGGATTTGTGAATCACGATAGAGTTAATGAATTCTCACAAAGCCTGGTGTCTGCAGTTGGGAACAGGACGTTCTTGTCTGCCTTCATGCATAGCTTTGCTACCCGAAAGAGGCAATGCTATTACAGATGACATGGGGGAAAGGGAGCCGCTAGTGCACTGGTAACCACCGCTACGTTCCTCACCTTCCTGACTCTGCTGAGTGATTTCACAGCGAGACTAAGTTACTCTCTTGACAGAGTTATTTATACACTATGTGACTCAGCTGCCTTCTGAGGGGTGGCGGCTTGCCTGCCTGAGAAACAAACTTTGTGGTGCCACTCGTGTTGTTTCTTCCTTAAAATATTCATCTCATGACGTTAGGTCAGTGGTGGAAGTGCTATAAGCACCAAAACAGTGATGAAAAGGAGAAAAAAAAAAAAGATGTGTAAACTGCTTTATGTTAATCACAACCTGAAAAATTGTCAAAATTGATTTGCTGTTTGTATTTTCCTTCCTTGTGTCAATAACAAAAGGCTTTCTGCTGCAGGAGGATTCAAAATAGGGAGTCTGTGTTTCCTCTTGAGCCTGAACTTCATTTTACATCTGCAGAGTTTTTGTCTCTGTACAATTACTTTAATGGCTGCTGTGAAATAGTTCCTAATTTATAATAAAAATGAAAAATCAGGATCAGCCCTTCCTTTGTTGCCATGCGTGATGAAACTAATTTCTTTTGTGTGAGGCACAGGTACAGCTTAATGAGATGTTCCTTGGCTTTTTTCAGGAATCGTTTGCTCGAGCAGGCAAGATTTTAGCTTGGAAGAATACTTGCATTGTTCTTGGGAGAACTTGGATCTATTAAGCCTTTGTATTACCCCGCTTCACCCTGGGTCTGCTTGGCGATGTTTATGTCTTTCTCCCTATTGATGTGATGTCCTTTTGCTGCATGTTTGCATTTGTATGCAGTAAAGCTTTTCCCTCTTGTCCTCCTTTTTAATTTTTTGTGTTGTTGTTGTTGGGAGAGTATTCCTCCTCATATCCTGTGGTCTTTTTTATTCTGCAACAGTAATCGTTTTGCATTTCCTTGAGGCACTGAGCCATTCCAGTGGTGGGAGATAATCTTTTTTTCTGCGCGGTGAGTTATGTGCATGAAAAGGCAGAGTATGTGGATTGGGTTTTAACCTTCATTGCTGTTGGTTTTCACCTTTTTCAATCTTCTCTTTGCACTGTCTTTTTTAACCTAGTTTCTAGTGATTTTGTGGTGCTGGCTTTGTTTTTGCTGCAAGATAGCTGAAGCTTAGCTGTGTCAGACGTTTGCATGCTTGTTCCCTTAATTCAACCAAATTTATCTTTATGAATTCAGAATCATCTTTATTCATATTGTCCTTGTTTTTAATTTAAAGTAGAAATCCCTTACGAATGTAGCAGTGCATTCAAATAAGAATTCAGTATACTTGCAGCCTGATTATTTTTATGGTATAGTGTGCTCATATATCAATGCTCAGAGCCTCTTGGCTCTAGTACTCGTTACTGGGTGGGAAAAGAGCCCTGCAAAATCATAGTGGGTGCTGAGGGTATGTTCAACTTCGACTACGGGTAAAAATACCAGTCTATTTAATCTTCAGCTTGATTACGTGGAGACAGTGCACTGCAAAGCAGATCCCTCGGTGAGAAAGAGCTAGTGTCTGGTTGAGGATGTTCCTTTAGCTTGCTTCAGGCTTCTACCAAGCACTGTTCTGTTGCACTGGTCTTTGTGCTGACTGAATACAAGTAATCAACAATGTGATGTAAGTAGAATCTGTAAGAGAGGAAATCCTATGCACAAGGGTGATGGACTACTGATCGCGTATACGCAAGTGATGAAGTTATGTTCTAGAGGTGGGACTTTGGTTCCTTTCTTACTCTTTATTTTACCTCTGAATTTGGTAAATACAGTCCCTGTGCAGTAAGGTTTCCCCTACTGTACAGGAAATGTTGAGAAACATGGTTCTTTCTGTTCTGGATTTGGTGTACTGACGGTGCCTTATGTCCTTGAGATGGACATTTCCTTCTCGTGATGACAGTGTAGATTCCGGTGTGTTCAGCCCTTGTGGGCGGCTGAAAGCAATACCTGACGCCAAGAAGATCAGAAGGACGTTTTATTTGGGCTAGAATAATGTGAAAAAGTCAAGCCAGTTCTAATGGTTCACAGGTGGAAAACCACAAAGTATCTGACAAGCTGAAAGCTCGATATGATTTCAGCTACACCGACATTAATGTCAAATAAGCAATTATACAGAAGTCAAACTTCTCCTGTAAATTTGTAACACAGTAGAAGAACATTATGCATAATTATGTTACATATCATTTTAAGGATGAAGCTCATATTCCAGGCTCCATTAGCTTTCAGAGCCTTTGTAATATATCTGTTGAACACATCCTAAAAAGTTAGAGACAAGATTATCATTGATTTTTATTCACAGCAAGAGATGTAGTTGACAATTGATGCTGCAGTTTCAGTTCTATTTCTTTAAATACCTGTTGTCTTAAATTTTGGTGGCTCTGTCCACAAGACCCTTGCATGACACAAGTCACGATTCTGGGTATATTTTTTGATCTAGTTAAAATTCTCTTACGGCAGTGACACGTGGGTGCTCAAGCAGAGAGCTGCAGTGACTCAGCCATTGCTGCTCCTGGGTGCCTGCTCTGCCCTGTTGTCGGACGTTACAGCCTGTGTAGCAGAGATGCTGGAGGCAAACCTATGGTTCTGTCTTGCTCCTACAATTCATAGCCTGACGTTTTAATGTAAGTGACAGTTTAAATATCCTAGGGAATGAATTGGAGTGGCTGAGGAATGGGCCCATAGGAAAGTTATGAATGTGATAGTAGCTTAAAATTCATTCTGTCTTCTGGAACCTTGTTTTCCCTTTTCTCCTGGCAACTTTAGATCAAACACTGAACTTGTTCTGTCCTTATCTGCACTAAAAGTCCACTGTTTCTGCACACGTAATGATTATTGTCTGTAGACAGAAATTTGTCTTGGAGATGTGGCTGTCTCAGAGGCATTGTGAAAGGGAGTGGATGAAGGCGATGACCCTGGGAAAAGAAGACTGTAAACATCAGCTGGCCATTGTGGGTGTGGGTTTAGTGTCTGTGGATTTTTTTTATTTGAAGAATCTGGCAAGCAGTTTTAATGTTATTCCTTCCTGGGGACACGCATTTTGCCACCTTGCCCACTAACTCTTGCTGAAGAGGAAAAAGTAGAACTGCGTGATGGAAATATCTGTTTTCTTGTAAATCAGGCTGTTATTCTCAGCAAGTCTGATACTAGAATGCATATAAGGTTATTATTCTTCTGTATCAGAAAAAGCTTCTCGGATATGTAGTCTAAACCTATTTAGGCTTCAAGGTGCAAGGTTTTTCATACCGTTTGGAGATGGGGATGATGGTGCTCTGTTTCCGTGTATACGTTGGTCCTTAAGGTAGTGGTATTTCCATTAGACATGTAGATCGTACACCAGGAAGAGTCTTATTTCTGGAGTAGTGTTAAATGCACAGAGTGCTGCTCTGAATCAATAGATTGAGTCAATTTTTTCTATCTGTTTTGTTCTCTAATCTCTGTACTTCTGAATTGTTTTGTTTTGCTAACACACTCACTGTGTCAATGAAAGTGTGTAGCTCTGTTCCTATCAGCTCTTCAGCTTTTGAAAACTAGAAGTCTTTGATATTGTTCTCTTTTTAAGCCCATTTCTTAATAAGAATAACACAATATAAATTGCTGGCAAAATTAACCTCCTTCTGAAATGTGGTTTGGAGGCAGAAATTCAGTTCTGAAAGTGGAGGCGCTGACAGGAAAATCTGTAGGTTCAGGGTAGAAAAATGACTTACCTGATTTCAATGCAGAATTATGGTTTAATGAGAGAAATTCCATAAATATCGTATAATATTAAACAAATTACTGCATAGAGGACTAGTATTTCTGCTTACCATTATAGAGATGTATACCCGGTTTTCAAATAAAGTTGTAACCGACTTATAGAAGACATAACAGAGCTAGAAGAATGCAATACAAATTGCCTCATCATCACGGGTTAATCTGGTGAAATTAAGCCTTTGACCCGTCTCCATTATGGTAAAACACAGCAGGTGGTAATGCAAGGTACATGGTAATATGATGCTTTCTAGTGCTCTATCATATTAATAATTTTTGTATTGTCGTGATAGTGTTTTGTCGATCCATGCTGGGAGTGCTGACCTGATCTTTTTCCCTCTCTGTCTCAGTTGCACTGTAAATAGAGGAACCACAGTCATTTGCAGGAATGGGTATGATTCAATGGTAGCAAAAGCACGTTCTCCGTTTGCTCTGTGCTGAAAAGCTGTGTAAGAATTCCCCTGTAACAGGCTACATACTGACCCTTCTAAAAGGCTTTTGTACTAGTATACTCATTATCACCGTCAAAGAAACCAATGCTTTCTCTCCTCTCTGAGATGAAGTGCTCTGAACGACAAACACAAGAGAAATGATACAGTAATTTGCTGATTGAAGGTGTGGGAATTTGATTCACACTTTGCAGAAACAACAATGATGTCAGCTCACCAATAGAGGATTTTTAGACCTCAGATAAATAGAGATGCTTTTGACTGTATTTTGCACCAGAGTTTTTAAAAAGAGATATAGAGTGAATACCTATTTCATGTAGGCCTTGTTGCTGAAAGTCAGTATTTGCACATACAGTGTATCTACAATATTTGAAATGCTTCTTTATTCTAAAGATAGGCAAATTCACAGATCCTGCTGATGACCACTATCCTGTCATGGTAACGACTGCTGACAACATGACAGTAGGCTCTTAAATGCTTCCCCTCTACTTGCATTGTTGTCTGCAGAAGTATTTTATGTATTTAGCCAAGGCCAGTTTGACTCATCTGATTCAACTCTTGACTCCTTCATTAATATGTTGCCACTTTCAGACATGTTGAACAACCCTGTTAACAGCATTTGGGATTCTCCTGGCAGCTCGTTCTTAAAGTGTAGTACTTGTAGGACTCGTGTTCGTGGGAATGCACCAAGACTGGGAGTTGTTGGTTTACATCCTTCAGCCTACTGTCCCAGACAGGGTACAACATTATTAGAGAATGGATTTGGAAGGAAGGGAAGACTGAGTGTTGCAAATTAAGTTTAGTTAACTGAATTCTTTTAACCGTATTCTTTTGTCTGAATAGTTTTGCGTAGCATGAGTAGCTAAAGTCACTGAAGCCTTAGGCCACAAGCTGCAAACTCTCACCTAGAAAAGTTGAACTTATCTCGAACTGTTGCTCAGTGACGTGAGGGAAGGCCCTAAAACCAGTGCACCTGGGGAGATAAGGAGGCTACGACTGTCAGCAAAAGGTGCAACACGTGCAGGTAAGAACACCTAGGGCAACCCTCCTGGAGAGAGAGAAGGAATCCAGTAAGAAACAAGGAGACCCCAGACCAGAAAATTACCATTGGGCTAGGAGGTGCGTGCAAGACACGTGAACAGCATGTGAAGAAGGGATGCATAGGTTGTAAGGGTATAAATGCCCAGGGATTTCTTTGTACTGGGTCCCTTTCCAGAGACACCCAGCTTGAGCTGCTCTACAGCTGCACCATTGAATTAAATTATTTATTTTCCTGCACTTGGCAGTTGAGACTCTGCTGCGGGAAACCTAGGGCCGAGAAATTTCATTAACAGTGAGAAGAAACAAATGTTCTTTCATATGCGGCACTTCTCTGACTTTGCTGTTGGGCTTACAGGAAAACGTAAGGAAGGTCTTCAGGAAGGACTGCTCGGTTTCTGCAGTGACAAAGCACAGCTTTTGAAAACGTCAGGCACTTGCTCCTGACGGATGCTGTGTGCTGAACATGGCAGTCAGCCAGGCAGGCAGCCGCTGCACTCTGCTTCCCTTTGAGTCTCTAGCTGCGACCAGGGCAAAGATCCTTCCCAGATACAGCACGGATTATACAGAAGTGGAAGTGTTTCTTTCCTGAAGAGGTGAAGACTTGATAGAAAACATTTTCTCCATTTCAGATAATGCAGAGAGAATAGTTCACTCGCATCTTAAAACTGCCCTTAAGGAAATGTATAAGTCAATATTATTTCAGGCAGAATAAAAGGTAGAGTTTATTAATAGAATAATAACAATAGACGCACTGAAAGGCTGCCGTATTCTATGAGACTGCTTTGTTGCAGCAAGGCAGGAATAGTATGTGACCAAGGCATGAACTACTTGTTGTTTCTGTAAGGCTGTCTTTGTGCCCGTGTGGTTTCGTGCACAGTCCCCACCTGCTGGGCCATGCAGCTGGTGGCCCCGCTGGTCGGCCGAGCTGTGCGGGTCCTGTGTCCCCCACACAAGCTCTGGGAGCTGGGGCTGAGCTTCTGAGCACTTGCTGTTCTCCCCTGAATGCCTGCGTATCCACCGTGGGCTCTGCATCTGAGAGTGAACTGACGGCAGCTGTTCCGCGTATAGCCTGGCGCTGTACAACTCTATTACCACAACCTGTTATGTGGAATAAAAGTCTATATATACTACTTAGATTATGGTAAAAAGGTAGAAGTAAAGACTGAAAGATTATCAAGCTTGCTATAAATTACATCTCAAAGTCTTTCTGCCTACTGAATTTTACGTTCAACAGCTGTAAAGTAATGACAGAAAGAGAAATTTCAGTATAGATAGCTCTGCTAATTGAGCTGATAAAACCTTCCGGTAAAAATGACAGATAAAAGCACAACAGAATTGGATTTCTACTGGCTCCTAGAAAAATATTCAAAGCGGAAAAGCTTATTTTTTTTCTAGGAAGTATGTTCATTCGCATCTTTGTGTTTTCCCATTCTTAGTGCCGTACTTAAAATAGTAACGCCAGGAGATGTAGAAAAAAGTGAGTTTACAATTGAAATTCTGAACTGCTTTTCAGAACAGTGCTAATAAGCAATCTGGCTTCAAGCAGATTAGTCAGTAGGTTCAAACATTTCAAAAATTAGATGTGTGTGTTCCGAAACGTTTGCTGGTCAGATGAAGGAGGATCTTGACAGTCTGTCAGAGGAATAGAGAAAATGAACACAAAAATCATGTAAACCAGAAGTGGTTTAACCGTTGGAGCTGTCACATCTGCCTTGAAGGTGGTGAGTCTGGGCTCTCCCAGGGCAGAAGTGGGAACAGGACTGCAGGAAGGGCGAGCAAACTCCCCAGCAGGTGCACACTGGCATTCTTCTGTAAGGGCAGAGCTCTGATGTTTTTTCAGATGGGACACTTCATGAGGAGACAACGATCTGCGTCCACAATGCTGCCGCTGAGCTGGTCTTTCTGCCTGCGTGCTCTTAATCCAGATTCGTCACTGCCCTTTCCTAAGTGCTCTGGCTCAGTTTCCTGACCTAGTGCTGACATTTGGGGAAAAGCGAGGGGCCGGTGGGTTTCTTGTCACTCTGTTGGCTCTTTACAGCATGAGCGATGCTCTTGTTCCTCTGTTTGGAATTTTCTATAGTCAAGCATTGGGATGTTGGGACTGTTTTGTTGGTCTGCTTGGGCTTGGGATCTGTGGCCTGGCCAGATAAACTCCTGGGATGGCTGGAGCGCTCGCCCTCCTGAGCAGACGCTGCAGCAGCGTGGTGTAGGACAAGCTCCAGGAGCAGACGCGTGTGCAGGGGATGAGCTCAGCATGCAGGTGGCAATGGGAGAACGGAAACCAGATTGCTGCCAGGCAGACAAGGTCTATAGAGACCAAAAGAGACATGTCAGCCCAGGGAGCCACGACAAGTGTGTTGGAAAGCAAAGCTGGAAGGAAGGGCAATTTTGCAAAGACACGGTGGGAAAGGAGGCGGTGTTTACTTTCAAATCAGAAGGTTTGCATTTTGTATCTGAAGGGTTATGTTGTTCTTATTTAGGATTTTGTGTTCTAATTAAACAGCTTTGGAGATTAAAGCTGTTGTATGCTTTTGGCACGGCCCCCCCGAAGGCTGCTCCCCTGCAGCAGGTGCCCTGGAGAGCACTGCCCTCCCGGCTGGCTCCGAGCATCACTGCCAGGCTGCCCTGTCCTCTCGCTGTCTTCCCAGCTCTTCATCTGCATCCTCAGTGGAGTTTGTTCCTCATCTTTCTAGCAGCAGAGACATGTGGAAACCATCGCTAGACCCTGCCACGCCCCTGGCATTCTGCCCTTAGCGTTACGAGATGAGGATGTATGGATGTGCCCAGGCTGTTGCAATTTTCCGAGTGGATGGTAGGTCCTGGGCTTTTCTACAGGAAGCCCCAGCAATGTTTTGCCAGTGTTTATCCCTGCAGTTGCTGAGTGTTGTTAGAGGAACGATCAGAGTTATTTGAGTGTCCTAAGAAATAATTCTAGCACTGAACTGTTTTTTATTTGTGTTCAATTTATTGGACTTAGCTAGACCAGATAGGGTGCGTATCGAAGTGAATGCTTCCTTCTTGCAGCTAAGTAGGGAGTTTCAAGAGGATGAGAGAATAAATATTCATGCAACTCTTAGTTAAAAATTTCGATAGTAATTGCAACCAAAACTATACTTTTCTTATATCTCTTACTGTGACAAGATTCATGAGTTCCTGTTACTATATAAACTATATAGGTCACATGGACTTAAAGAAAATGTGAAGTGTTACTTACAGGAATAGCAGTTTGATTTTATTATTATTTTTTTAAGAAACATGTATGGCTACCGCTAATCCTGGCAAGAAAGATTCGACCATTCTGGCTGTGTAGAAGCGGTAGAATTTGCACATCAGTTCCTGCAGAAGACCCGTGGGGCTTGTTCTGAAACGACCCACAAGATGTACTGAGAGGGAAGATCTTGGTTATGCTCAGGCTTGTTTTCTGGTGGGTGCTTCCCTGCCTCTCGGTTGGTCCTATCGCTCCATGCAGCTGCCTGCAATGATGCTGTGACAACTAGAAAAGACCTCAAGCCCTTCTCCTTTTGGGGACTGTGGAGTCCTGCACAGCAGTGGTACTGTGCAAAGGAAAATGGGGTTTGTAGGCAGCTGAGAGCCAGACTGAACCTGGATCATTCGAAGAGGCAGTGTGAATGCTGGATGATAGCTATCCTGTGAAATCAGGTATTTTAAAGCACCTCTGGGACCTCTTTCTGACCACGGCTCTCCGATTTCTTATTGTGACTTATTGAGGTCTATTATTTGTGCACTTCACAGGGTTGCTATGGAATTTATTACAGAGTTGTGAATGCAGAGAGCAGTTGCTTTCAAAAGAGAAGGGATTGTGGTTGGCAGGGCTGCCTACAGATTTAAGATATGTAAATTCAGTTTTTAGAACTTTAAAAAAAAATATTTCCTGGCCCACATTTCCTGTCCGTACTTTGAGCTTGGAGAATTTCGCTTTCTAATTCTTTTTTCAGGATGGCTGTATGAAAATAACAAGAAGGGAGAAAACCGTGTCTGACAGCTCTCCCGATTTCCTCTTTCACAGGTGCAAGAGGTGCTTTCTGAAAGCAGCAGCGTCCTCCACGCATGCGTAAAGGAATTTGTTTTGTCAGTAATGCAGGAAGGCTATGTGATTTTGGATTATTTTGGGGAAGGATATATTCAAATATACAAAAATGGATAAAATTTTGCTGTTGAGGTGTATTACTGTGTGTGGAAGGGACAGCAGACGTTTACCTGGAGCATACACGAGCAGGATCTATTAATCTTGCTGGGATTTTAGGCAGGTAAGATTTCAAAGAACCAGGCAGAGCAGCGAGGTCGAGTTTGGGGTTTACACGTAGACATCTTTGTTCCCATCTTTGAAGCTGAGATGTAGGCAGCTGCTGTCAGTCAGAGTGTGGGAAGCCACGCATCACTAAACAGCTGAAGAGGCACCCAGGCGCGTGTGAACGTGGGAGGTGGAGGAAGTGTTCACCGGGAAATGAGGTGAGGCTCATTTTTTTACAGAGCAACTCAGCAACACAAGTTCATGAGCCCTTTTTTGACTTGAATAATTTGATCTGTATGATGGTACAAGAAATAAGCCAGGGCTGGAGTAGTTTATAGATTTTTACCAGGGAAGATTTAGACACTTACAGAACCGGAAAGCCTCAAAAGGAAAATGGGCAGAAACCCAATATTTCCAGGTCGCTTAGCTAAAGAATACTCTCAGCGCAGCTGGATAACAGTCACAGATGGAATTTGATACACGAGAAGAAATACAGTGCTGGATGATGACCAAGCAGTGTTCTTCAGAGTCTCATAAAAGCAAAGTAAAAATAGAATTGTTACAAGAGAATTTGATCTGAGAAAATATTGGAAAATATTTTTCTAACAGCAGAACACCTAAAGGAAAGTGAAAAGAGAAGCTACCTGGGGACTAGCTGTGTTAGGATTTTTTTCTGCAAACTGATTGTAAATTAGTTTTCCTTCCTAAATAAAAGTATTTTGTAAATTCTTTGGGGATAGTTTTCATCTGTAGCCTAAGGGGGGAGTCAAGTTCAAGACATTGAAGAATATATTGATTCGAAATATCATAAGACAGAAAGGCAGACTGAAAGACAGAGACAGAAATTTTCTCTATAAACCAGAAATCCAATGTATTTTTATGCTATATACTCCCTATCTATATACATGCATTTTATCTAATAACGTAGCAGGTCTCTCTCTCTTTACCTTCTTGTTTCAGACAGAGGTGGTAAGTTTGATCAGTTTGCTAGATTTTTTTTGTTATACAGAAGTATTTTAGACTGGTTTACATTGCAAAGCACATCTGTAGAAGGCTCCTGACCCAGTGGCTGGAATGGGATTCCTCTCACCTAACTTTAGCCATCCAGAAGGTTTTTCAGCTCCCCGAGAAGTCAGTGAGGATCAAGAGGCACTGCTGGAAAGGGATCCTCAATTGCCCCTTCAGTCTGAGCCTAAGGAGTAAGCCCGTATTCTTCTCTGAGTTCAGTTTTTTAAGTTTTTCCTTAGGCGATGACCATTGGCCTTTTACGGGTTTATTCCATGCCTGTGTTTGCACCACACTGCAGCAACATCCAAGAACTGCAGGTGCATGGAAGCAAAAAAGGACGCTCTGTGCTTATAACACTTTATTTGCAGTTCAACTTTCATGGGAGGGACAGCATGGTTTTGCAAAACAATTCTGTATCGATCATGGAAGTAATTAATAAAGTCTGTTCCTACACTAGTATTAAAGCTAGTAAACATGTTAAGCTCTTTTTAAATATCCCTTTAATACAAGAAAATTATAAACATCTCTAAAGAACATACCTAAGTATAACGAAGTCTTTACAGGGGGAGAGGAGAGATGGCAGCTTCTGTCTTCCTCTTTGTGCAATTACCTTTCTGGAGAGAAGGAACGTGCAAAAGCTCGGCCTGACATTTCCCCTGACCATATCTCAGAAAGATGAGGGGACAAGAGATTTGCTCAGAGTTAATCCATGAAATGCAGAAGATATTTATGCAATTTATGAGTAATCCTTTTCCTTTGGGCCTGCCCTTTCAATTGGGGATAACATTTTGTTTGACAGGAGCCAGTATGCGGCAACTGTCTGTGCATAGCCCTTTGGGCACAAATAGCACCCCAATATTTAGTGGGTGCTGTGAATAGAAAGGTGGATGTTGTGTTGGTAGACTGGAACTGGGTAGATCCATATCATTCCTCATGGGAGAAAGAGGAAACCTTTGGTTTAGGATCAAAGGAAAGATTTTTCTGCCCCAAACTGCCGCATACTCAGACTGTCCCAGTCAAATCCCAAATATTTCGCTTTATTGAAATGGAATTTAATCTTTTCCAAGCACGCGAGTCTCTTAAACTTACCTACACTGACACATATATATTAATCTTAACTACAGAAGGACTGGCTGTTCCTCTAAAACTAAGAAGATGTGCTGGCTTCAAATTACTTTAGGATATATTTTTTCTGTCTATGAGAGGTTGATTTATTGGCTTTTCTGGTCAACCTAAAATCCTACATGTCAGTAATTGATCTTTTCCTGTAAGATGAAATAGCAAGATTCATTGAATTGAATTGAAATTCTTTTCCTGTAAGATGAATTAGCAAGAATCAAAAGTGTTGAAAGCCCTACTTTTCATTAATGTGCTCCTCCCTTTAATTTTAGGGAAAACCAGATGCTGTTGAACGCTATTGAACGCTGCAAGGCGATGAGAAAGGCAGGTGTCAGGTTCCTGTAATACTTTGGGGCCGTGCATGTTTGACCAATATATTGCAATATATTGATTCTCATTTGATTGTTGTTTCATTGTGCACGGGAGTGATTTTAATTCACTATTGAATTAGAAAAAAAAAACTGATTCGCAGAGCAGAATCCTATATTTTCAAAATCTGCCTGGATGAGTCAGGAATGAGTGTGGAATATTAATTTGAACTCTACTTGCAAGGAAAGGCACACAGACAGTCTGAAAGGTTGGTGACCCTGAGAGCTCTGATGGTTCTACAACCAGTTTGACACTCTCGCGCAGCTTGCGTAATGCCCCAGCACAGCAGCGCTCACCACACAGTCAGCTTCACTGTTAGCACACTTACCGACTTGAGCGTCAGAGCTACCTGCAAGCAAACCAGCCTTGTAAATAAGAAAGCTGGTATCCTGAAATGGAGCCCTGCAGGAACATCCACCTCATCCTTCTGGAGAAGGTTACTTTTGATAACTTCACTGCCTGAAAATGATTTTGTTAAATATTGCAGGAGCCATCATGTTACACTGCTTGAGAATGATGAATTATTGGGTTCACTGGAACCTGAGGTAAATAAAACCCAGTCGTTTGGTTTTTGAGGAGAAGGTGTAAGAGTTGCCTTTTGCTTGAATTCTACGTACGGAAGGTTTATCTTTTAATAAGCCCCCAGGTGCTTTCAGCCAGCCCTGGATCTTCTTACCAAGGCTGTGATGTTTTCCAAATGGCCTCTCTATTTCTGGCAATCTTAAATCCTGTTCAAAACCATGTTATTGTTATGTCTGAATATTGAGGCTTTAAGCGAGGTAATGAAGGACAGGCACTTGCAAGAAAGAGAAAATACTGCATTGCGTTTTGAAGAGCTGCGTGATCACTCTGATGTTGCCTGTGCTAGTTAAAGCTTGATTTTCACCTTGGTTGGATTGGTTTCAGACAGATGAAACATCCGTCACTTCAGCTGAAGGAGAATCTCAGTCTTGCAAGCAATGCAAAGATCAGAGCCAGTCTGAAGATATCTCAGCTTCGATTTCAATGTTGCAGATGCTTTATTTTCTTTTATTTCACACTTCCTTCAAACGGAAAATGAAAGCTTACAGCTTCGCAAAATAATGCTTCTAGTAAGTACTTCCAGTTCTAAGCATTTATGAAAGTGTCAGTTTTCCTTCACAACAACCTGGGCAGTAACTGTAACTTGCTTTTGTAAATGTGGACTACGAAGCATGAGGAGGCAAATGGTGGCCATACTGTCAGCAGCAGCAGGAGCGAGAGCAGGGCCTGGGATTCCTGGTCCGGGGTCTGGTGCAAGCTGCTGGAGCCAGTCTTTGATGGACAATTAGTGGTGGAGTTTGGCAAACCCAGCCAAGAAGCAAAATTAAAACAAAATTGTGCCATTTTCTGGGAACTAGTGAAGGTAAATTAAGCTGGCCAATTCCTGATAAAATCACAGCAAGGAAAGCCGAACAAGCAAATGAGGACTTTGATTTTACTTTAGTTCCTGTACTATTTTTAAATCATCCTGACAGCTTGTTAAATGCCGGTCTGGAGAATGGCTTGAAGCACTGACTCTCGCTTTAAGACATTTTCCGCAGGAGGCTTTGCCCCAAGAGGATGACTGGCAGCAGAGTGCCCTTTCCATATGGAAGTCAGACCCTGCAGCAGCCCGGAGGCTCAGTCTATGGGTCCTTACACCTTTGGTGTAACTTCTCCACGTGGCCTCACCGGTATTACCCACTCAGATTATGCTCCATAACTTTGAACACCACATTTTGATGTTTTCAGATCTGCATGCCCGCTATAGAATACCCTTTGCAGTAAATGGAAGTTACACAGGCACCTCGTAGAGTTATTTGATAGCCCTCGGATGGATCGTCAGTCATACTCGTGTCCATCCAGTCACTGCCAGTCAACAGATTCAAGCAGTAAGAAAGTAAATGTTCCGAATATCCAAACACGTGTATAATTCTGGGAAAAGAAAAGAAAAGTAGAAAAAAAAAAGGTTTTAACTTCTTGGGAGGGATGTGATATTCACACCACCTAACTTGGTATCACACTTAGGTGCTTATGTTAGGAGCAGGAGTTACCGATCTCTGCCAGTGGAAGACAGCATGCCTCTTCCCTCCGTCTAGGTACCTGGAAGCTCTTTACATTGCATTGCCTTTATAACTTTTTGTGACAAACTTTGAATAAGCTGAGAAAGTCAATGACGTAGCTGGATTGAGAATTCAGAGGATTATTTACAAAGGATTATAGTAAATGGAAGTGTCCCCATTTTCCTTTACAAGACTTTGGAGTAGTTGCAGTCTCTCGTTTTCTGTTAGCGATGTGTTCTGCAGATTGAAGCAAAGCTTTCTTGTATTTAATTCTGAGTAGCATCCCTGATGCCTTGTAAATCTGGTAAGAATTGAGTACAGGAGCACAGAGTCCCAAACATGACAATTCTGCTGATAATGTAGATTTCTTTTTTGTAGTGAAAATTTTCTAGCATCAGAAATTAATTTTGGGTAACAGGACCCTATCACAATACACTTCAACGTGGTGTAGCTGAAACCACCGTACCTATCAGACCCTTGTATTTTAAAGAGTGTGTGAACCAGTTAGTATTTTATACGATAAAACTGTTCTTCCTTCTATGTCGAACACATGTTCTTTGAGGTTTGCATTGTGAGAAAAGACCTTATCTTTGATAAATTGATAAATTTAGACTTTGGAGTGACTATGACTGGGTGGTTCCTGGTCCGTCAGAGAGTATTTAGTAGAGAAAAAGATCATTTAGCAGAGTTTTTTAAATCTCAGCATTTGGGAGGCACTACAAAGACTTAAGTTTAGGCTGGAAAGAAACAACTAACAGAAATGAGAATTCTATGCTATAGAAACTATAAACACAGACCACCGTGGTTTCTGGCATTTTAAATGCAACATTGTTCAATTTTCGACAGACCAGGTTTGAATTATATTTTGGCGGCAGTGCTCCATTTTACCTCTCATCTGAAAATGGTGAAAGAAAATAATGAAAGGGATTTATGGTGATGAGCAGTTTGCACAATTTGTTCAAACTCTTGTAAAATCAGATTCAGATATGTTCTGGATAGCCTTCAGTTTTGAAAGGCATGGAGAAACATGACATCCACAGTCAGTGCAAAAAAAAAATTATTATGATTTTTTAAGTCTTTTGCTAAATCTAAATCTTTCACTAATCCTGCTTTAGGCAATATTTTAAGGGGTGGCGTTTGGATTAGTCCCATGGAAATTTCATTACAAACTTCTGAACGTGATCATTTTCACTCGCAGAGTTGTAACGGCTGCAGCAGTGCTCAGAAGCGATTGCTGGTGCAGGGGGACAGCAGAGGGAACCTGTGCCATCAGGCAGCGTGTGCGGTACTGCAGACCGAGGACGTGGCAGAGGGCTGGGGCGCGAACACTAATTGTGCTCCACGTGAACTGTAGCCATCAGTGCAAACTGGAAATACCACAGGCAGCAACGTGCTGGGGTACAGGATTGAGACTGAGCTCACTGCTTTGTGCGCATTTCTTCATAAGCAAGGACTTCTGTATGGCTTTTAGGATGACATTAATTGATTTGTGTTTAACATACAAATTAGTTTTGAAACAACATTGTGATGGTGACTTGCCTCATCAAAGCATGTTAAAAGGAGACTAAGCTGCTGAGTGGTTTGAATATTTTTTTCCTTGTTTATTTTTGATGTACTTGGTAATATCAAGCAAAGGAAGACATTTCCTGATTGGTAGTTTCTGTCTAAATGGGAAGTGAATGACTAATTGGTGGTGGGATACTTCTTTAGCATAAGCTCTCATTTTATCCGTATATGTAGACTGAGGAGCAAAATAATTGATCAGTTACTGTGTGATTTGCAAATACATAGATTTTAGTCCTTAGGACAACTCAGTCAAAAAATTCCTTGTTTGCAAGTAGACCGGTATGTTGGCTGTTCCGTGGACAGCTTTAAAATTTTGGCTGCCAAATTCTAGGCAGGTCATTTCCGTGTCGCCTTTTTATGGGATGGGCGAGTACTGCAATTTACTGAACAAAACCACCACGCTGTCTGCATGATCTGTCTCGAAAACCATGCTTGGGCTTTTCTCAGTAGGCTCTGTCTAGAGAAACTATTTCATACTTTGTCAATACTTGGAGGCGTAGTACAGCCTGCGGTTTCTGAGTGGGGGTTTTCAGAGGTTTGGAGACCTGTTTTGGTGTGCTTCCCTATCACCTCATTAGTGGTCTTTAAAGTGAACAAGAGCCAAAAACTTGCATCCAGATACCTTTATTGAACCCTGTGTGAGAAGCAGATAGCTCTGAAACCTCAGATAATTAATTTGCAGGAGTTGTGTTGACCGAATCGGTGAACGTTATCTGCCCTGTTTTAAAGCCTGTTTGCATTGGGAGGGAAAAGCTGAAATACTGTATTACAGCAGAACCACTAACTCAGACCCCCCTGTTCCTCTGGGGCTGTGGCTAGTCGCTCTGAAGACCAGAGCATGTTATGGCAAGCACTTTCCAGACGGGTAACCGCTAATGAGAGAACAAAACCCCAGCCCCACTGGCAGTTCTGTGCAGCCGCGATAGCTGGTGCTATGGAGGGAGGTGAATGCCTTTTATCTGCCTTTTCTTGTCCCTGGTAAACCTGCTGGACAGAAAGAAGCTGGTGTAGTTTCCTCATCACAACAGCTTTCCCTTCTCTTGCCCTTGTGTGACATCTACCTACTTCAGAAGCAGACAGTCTGAGGCTTTAAGACAGTTTCTTTACGCAAACAGATGCAACAGGTGTTGATCACCGGCAGGAACGGTCCTCCTTGGCAGTGTCAGGCTTGGGAGAGGGAGGTTGTGCACTGCTGAACCCAGCTGGCTCCTGCAGATGCTTCAGGACAGATTCCTTGGCCTGTTCTTAGCTCCAGCATGAGCAAAGCCCCAGATACCATAGACTTTGGCTTTGGGGAGCCCACAGGAGGTCACAGCCCCCTGCACTTCTGTCCAAGGACACGGATGCATGTATGGCTTTGAGGTATGCTCGTACCTTATTGCACTTGCATGTGGCTCTTGTGTGCCCACGGTGGGTCTGCTGACGGCCTTACCTAGTAGCTGCACTGCGCAGCTCTGCTTCATCTTTGCAGTGTTATTTCCATCCAGTGAGTACCCACAGAGCTCTCTTTTGTTTTGAAGAGGAAGGGGGGAGACTGAGAAAGTCGTCAAAGCTGAACGGAGTGATCTTTGTCTGAGCTTACTTTTGTTCTGATGTTGGTTTCTATGCCTCATTAGCTGTGCTGCGATTCATCTCTCTGCGTTTCATCATGCTGCGTAATGTGACAGAGAGTGGTGTGTGCTCGTGTCATGTGTCAAAGTCTAAGAAGTCATCTTAGAGAAAAATTTAACATTATTTAAAAACATCAGAATTATTTATGATTTTAAATGGCTTAAATAGGGAGGTTAATATCCCTTTAGATATAGAACAATCACCCTGAAATCATTCACTTCATTGATTTCAGTAGAATGGCAGTGCAATTCAGCTCTGTGCAGGGAATCATCACAGGACCTGTGTGCCATTTATTTACTGTTTTGGAGAACTGACCCAGAAAATAGAGAAGGGGAGAACCCTCAGTCACCATTTAATCCCTTCTCCTGCTCCAAATGAGCATACCAAGCTGAAACACTCTCAACACATGGATTTTGAGTTTCTCTTCTACACAAGAAGCAAGTTTCCTCCAATATACTCTGCAAAACATGTTCAGACAGATGGCTGACCTTGTCTCTTATATTGTCTCTGAGACAGCAATTTGTGGTACTTCTCAAGCAGTCAACTTGAAGGACCTATCAAAAGATGTCTCTTTTTTTATTGGAAGTATGTCCGCCATTTAATTTCAAGGAAAATTAGCATTGCTTATGAAAAATTGGAGTTGTCATTATGAGCAACGGCTTTTATCAAGGCCGTCACGCCCTTCATCTGTGCAGGTAATGTGTTTCTTGCCAGTAATGTGTAGTTAATACCCTGTGCTGTGCTACGAATAGTACAAATGCCACAGAACATTAACAGGAGACAGAATGTAAACATATATTTAAACATTGAAGACTTCGATGCTGCTATTGAGACTTCTCGGGCAATTATGGCCAGTTATTGCACTAGTTGATTTTGTCTCACACAACAAAATAATACACTTCCTAAATGTATCCCTTCCTAATCCCTGTGTGTTCCTCAGATTAATGCTTGTATGTTAGTAGAAATGAATGTTTTTAGTGATCAGCTTGAACATCAAATGTGAAACCACATCATCTCCAAAAGGCAGCGACAAACTTTTGAGGAGCTGAAAATGCACTGAGAGTCAAGTGCTACAAGCCCGTACCTAATTTTATGTGCTAAAGCTCTGCGTGGTATCAGCGCAACCAGTGGCTGCAGAGCAACCAGGCAGCTCTAATTTGCTTTTTTGCTCCCACTCTGTTGAGTTGGGGTTTTTTTATTATGCACTTAATGACAACTGTACTCTAGTGGTCTTGATTGCTAAAATTTATGTCTGTTTACAGTGCCATTATTAGCATCCAAGTACATGTTGTTATTATGTTGTTTTTAACATCCTGAAATCACATAGCTGAAAGTTTTCATTTAACACACTTGGTTGCACAGTATGCGGTACTGGATAGGATAATGAAACTCTGTCTTTCTCCTTTTATTGACCTAGTTGTATCATCTGTATCTTTTTATTAGTTTGTTAAAAGGCTCCCTCTCTCCCTCGAACCTATTGAAATGATACCGTCTAATGCACAGAATGAGTGACCTTAACTTTAGTGCCACTGGGTGTGGAACGTTTGGGGTTTATTTTAATGTACTGTTTCTATTTTGGAAACTTCCTTTTCCTTACCAAGTTCCATTCTTTATGACTCACTGACTTCTGATGACAGTGTGCCGAAGGAGACCCTTCCCCGTTACATGGTATCTACACGGTCAACTAAAAACCAGACCTGAGTCAGGTTTTATTTTCTTCGTTGTACCTCTTGACTTCAGTTCCTGAAGCACGGTCTACTTTTAATCCCCACATACAACTTTCTCTCTTACATCCCGTATCCCTCATGGAGACATAACCATAGAGAAGGTGTTTGCATCAAAGAAAGAAAACGAATTCATACATTCCTACATTGAAAACCAGTTGTTTAGCTACGTGTCGGATTAAAGTTAGCTTTTCTCTCACAAAGTGCTTTACCCCAGAGTAGGAGGGTTGGGAGACCCATTGGCAGGTAATTTGCTCCCTCTGTAAAAGAAATAGCACCTTTTTGCAGTTCATGCTTGCAAAAGGCACTAACATAACATTATTTTACTCTTACTCAAAATCCTGAAGTGTTGTGTTGGAGAGATACTGCTGTTGTGTCAGAAATGTATTCAGTAATAATAGCTCAATATTTTTACAGGCATCTGTGAATAGGTGTGATGGTCATGGTTTTATTATTTTCTTGTTTCTTCCATTACTGCTCTGTTGTTACCTCTGAACTGTTACAGAGGCTTTAGCAGTTGTGTTTTCAGAAATCTAAACTTCATTGTGGATTCTGCAGTCCTGAGCCTAAATCGGTCCTTTCCTGGAGTCGCCCATGCAGACACACGAGTTGCATTTCTTGGAGCCTTGCACCCTAGCTGGCCCCTACGAATAGGTTCCGAAGTACACACGTTGGTAGGGAGGTTTTCACAGCTGCCCTTGGACACACGCACAGAATTTGGGAAAAGATCCCCAGTGTTTGCATCGAGATCTACTGAAGTACTCAGATATGAATGTACTTTGCATAATAATTAACTGTAGATGTAATTGCTGGAGTTTTGAAAAGGTGAATGTCTGAATAGACGATTCAATTACTTGACAGTAAGTGCAATAATAGAATCCCTGCTGTTCTACATTCATCTCCCTACAAAATGTATTTTTATACTAAAAAAAAAAAAGAAAGAAAGTAAATATCTGTGCGCATCTCTGTTTATTTGTGCTTGTGGATTAAAAGTAGGAGCAACACTGAAATAGGACAAGTTAACATCTTATTCATAGTTACAGGGAGCAGCAGGGGAAAAGTCAATACCAGCGCTGGTATTGTCCAGTGTGACAAATGGTGTTCTGAGCTAATGCAACACGCTTGCTATCAAATGACTTTTTGAAGCAGTTAATAAAAGAGAAATCTGTTCACATAATTCAGTATTTGTACAGAAGTTCTTTGCGGCTTTTTTAAGGCCAAACTTTAGTCTCGACCTATTGTTTCTGCTGGTGTTTGTGAGGCTGTCAGGACCAAAGCAATCCCTAGACAAGAAAAGGCAGTCTGGCCCAGAAACTTGATCCTTTGATTCATCTTTTAAGCTGCGTTTTCTGTTTTGTTCCCACTGCTTTTATCAATCTCTCTCTCAGAAGCACTGTGTTAGGTGTTGGAAACTTCTGCTAGACTAAGACAAGGCTTTGAAATGAGCCCTTTGAATACAAGATCCTTCTGGGCTTCTGGAGAACGAGTGGAGAGAAGCACGGAGCCTGAGGCATCCCTGCTCCTCGAGCAGAGGCTGTGCGGAGCTGCGACCTACACAGGTTTTAATTTCTTTTCTTAGTTAGTGTTTGAAATATCCCTTAAAAGCAATGCATTAAATAATTCAGGATTCAGTGAAAAATTCTGGTTTATGATCATTTTATAGTATGTCTCTGTTTTCAAGTAAAAAGTAAATGCCAAGGAATGAGATCCTGAGGTTGTTTTAAATTTTGAAAATACGAGAATCTACTGCATAAAGGCTTTAAAAGACTGGAGCCTCTAATCTATTAACTTACAAAACCATTTCGTAAGGCATTTCTGGGTGGTCAGAAACACCTGTGTGGGCAAGCTGAGCTGGAGGAGGGAAGCACACCTGGGTAACTGTAAAGTCAAGTCTATGATACAGATAGCCAGGCAGAATAACAGCAGATAGGCTGACCATAGTGATAGTGTTCTATAAATCAGTTTTATAATGTTTCATTGTTCCTGGCAGTTCAGTGCCAACAGGGAGGAAAAATATACAAAAGGTTGCCCGAAGTTATCTTGGAGTCATCTTGGTAGTTTTGGTGTGAAAAAGGACGGAACTACTACTGCTGTGCTTTCATCCAAGGCTCACATCTCTTACGACATGTACCCGTGGTCCAGGGTAGCAAATCTTATGCAAGGCTTTATACTTTAGTTACGTACTTTTCCTCTTGGTCAGGTTCAAATGCAGCCCCGCAACTTTAAACTTACCCGAATCTTCCAAGTTTGGAGTTTAAATCAAGTCGGTTCTGAGATGAGATTTCTAAAGAAACCCATGGCCCTTGCAGAGAGTGCTGGTGGCATCCCGGAAGCCGCTGTTTGGTTTCACCTCCATCCTGCACCAACGCTTGAAGCTTCTGTGGACTTGCTGTAGGTGGTGGTGTGTTTCAGAGGCGTGACACGAGGTCGTGGTTAGGAGTGGGCCATCAAAGGTCCCATGATGTTAGCTGATAACTGATTCTAGTGCAATGCCACTTTAGGTTGTTGCAAGGCAGGTTCTTCCATTTGGATCGAGTATTTGTGTTCATTTCTCACCACAATGTTTGTATGAAATTTCTCTTTTCTGTTAACTGCTGTCAACCGCATCAGAAATGAAGTGATTTTTTTACCTGTCTCATCGCGTTAACAAGAATGGAGCACTCCTTGCAAAGCCCTTTAAGATTTTCATAAGTAATAGTATAAAGTGAAAAACGCTGTTAAAATCTTCCCAAAATGTAAGAAGTGTCACCTGTGGGCACTGTTTTTCCCAACTTGGCCTCTTATGTAAAACAATAGCAAAATGTCAACTGGAAGTAAATCACTGTGCCCAGTCCCTGTCATGCAAGCAGAGAGACACATCAAGCGTGAACAGTTGCTTCAAGCAGGTTTTTTTTTGTTGGGAGTCTTGAAATTTTCCTTTAAACTTTGAAGTGACCCCAGACACAGTGTTCCTGTCCAAATTCAAAGTGGCTGGCAGGCTGGGGAGACCAAATCTTCTGATCAACACTGAATTCAACTTCTGTTATATAAAAAAAAACTATTCGTATGTCTTATTCATTAGCACTTACTGAATAGAACTGTGAAGACGCATCAGGAGGAGACACCCAATTAGTTGCTGTACCCTGTGTAGAAGATGAGTGTGTAATACCCTCATCCCAGGGTTTGATTTATTTCCTACAAACAGAAGAAATAATCTCAGCAGAGAAACTGTCGGCTTGAAAATACACAACAGCCAAGATTCAAAGGGGTAAAGGCAGGTTTGTTGCAGGACAGATTTTTTTCATTTTCTTTGAAAAACACGGAACACGCTTGTTTGGTCATACCATACCAGAGCAGAGGAAAGCTGTGCACGGAGGTAATTGGATATTTGCTTGGCTGCTTTTCTCATTTCTAATGGAAATACAAACAAAAACTATAAACTATTAATCTTTAGTTTAGTTTTGCTAAATATCGAACGGCATTTAAAAACAATTACTTTGCTTCAGCAGCAGAAGTCGTTAGAGGAGAGGGATTTAGCAGCAGCTGCTGCAGCCCAGGATTTGTACAAGAGCAGGCTTGTTTCTTCTTTATACGGTAGGGGTTACAAAACAGGTGAAATTATTTACTTAGGGATTCTATTTAAAGCTCAGAACTTGCAGAATTCAGAAGGTTTTGCCAAACAGCTTTTTCCTTTCAACTGATACAATAGAAAAACATGTTTGTCATATTGAAGTGACTTTATAAAGGAATGTAATTTTTAAAGTACATTTTTACTACATTTTTTACTACATTTTACTGTCTTCCTGCCGCCAATATGATCAGTGAAATGCTGCCAGGTGTAAAAGTAGAAGATCCGGAGTCCAGTGAAACAAAGGGAGAGCATCCTGTGGGTTTTAGCTTTGAGATCTGGCACTACAGAAGACTCTACATTTTTAGACGGAAGTTACATAGTGGTTTCTGTGTTCTTCCAATCTCTTATTACCTGCTGCTACCGCTCCAGGAAATGTTAAGACATTTTATATTTGCATAAGAAGATGCACAGAAGGTTTTGGTACTCTGCTCTGGAGCGTGCTTGCAGTCAGCGGGAGAGCCAGAAGTCTCGAGCCGACCTTTGATCCTGAGCTTGCATTGCTGATTCCGTGGACTTGGAGCCTTTTGTCATTAGATTTCCACCTTTCTGCCATTATTCCCACGTTGTCCTGTGTTGGTTTTCTGCGCGCTTCCAATCTAAAGCTGAACTGAAATGCCAGAGTGGTGGGCCCAGTGCCACGCTAGCCAAGCCCCAGCTGCCCAGGGCGGTGTGTAGGACTTGAGGTGCGCCCAGGCTGCCTTCCCTGGGGGGAACCGCAGAAGTGATGGCAGAGGGAGGACTCCTTGCCTGAACGCGAGCTGGGTAGAGCCAGCGCTGGGTACGGCACCGAAGCACCACTGGTTTCGGTGCTCTAATGCAGAGTAAGGGCTCAACACTTCCTTAAACATGGCCAGGCCTTTCACACATTCAGATATGCCAGGCCATGAGCTCATCTAGGATTCAAAATAACGCTAAAATCTGGAGGGGGGAAAAAAAAGGCAAAAGCAGAGGGGTGGGGTGTTGCCAGGAGATGACCGGATGGCATTGCTGTGGGGCTGCTCTTGTGCGCTAAGGCTGTGGCATACCCAGACCCTCAGCTTTAGTGTGGCTTCTCATCAAAATTAATACAATGGTTCTAGGGATAGCCAGCCCCTTTTTGTTGCTAGGAGATGCTTGAATCACATTACTGCCGATGTGCTGTCGGCACCCAAATACTTTAATGTTTCTTCCATTTCCAGTACGCTCCAATATGGAGCAAAGACAGAGGCTGGGCTGTAAAATCGCTTCTAGGTGAATGGAGAGAGGAATAATGCCACTGAAATTGGCAGGTATTTTAAAGAATGAGCGAAGTCAGTGGGTCCTTCGGCATTTAAAGGTATGTTTTGCTTAAAGTTACCGAGTGAGGTATTGCATCTCTTTCCTGTGGAGCTCCCAAAGACTTTCTTCACTTTGGGACATTGATTTGGTCTTCGTGCCGAAAAGATCTTATCAAGCCAGTAGGGAACATTACAGTAAGCTGCTGCTCAGTGGGACCATGTTCCTGTGTGATCAGTCAGCTCATGTGCGGGCAGCTGGCCTCCCCTTGCATGTCAAAAACTGCCTAGAAGATAAAATGCAGCTTGTGATGTTCGTGATTTTGGCCAATGAATCAGAACAGAGTCAAATGTCTTGATGTGTTAACAGTTCACCATGTCTCTGAGCCTCAGCTGCCTCTGTTCACCCTCGGTACTCAGAAGAAAGATGTAAAGCCAAATAAAGATATGTAATAAATAGGACCTGACTAATTTATTCAATAAAGCAGCAACAGCCTAAAGTTAACTGAGCAAAAACAGACTCACGCTGAAGTGCTAAATTAATACCTCCCTGCTGCACAGAATCCATTGCTCGAGTGTGTTTTGCAGAAGTTCAGAAAGATGGCATTAAATGTGAATGTGTTTTAAAGATTATTGGAAAGATTGCTCCTTGTGGGTAATCCTGCTTTCTAAATAAATTGTATTGGCAACTCTTGAACTGCACTGCATAGCCACAGCTGACTGTAAAGACATTGAAGACCGACAGTCCTCGGTGCCTTTTTTCAGCACCTAACCAACGGTTGGAGATTCCTTTCCGTCGGGTATTTATTATCTCCTTCACTCTGCTGTATTATTTCTAGCTTTCAGCCCTGCCTCGCGGCAGCTCTCCATGGCGTCACTGCAGTATGTCCTGCTGCAGCTCTGGAGTCTCCTCGTGCTCCCCACCTCCCTGGCCCGGCTGTGCTGTGTGGCACGGCAGGACGGACAGCCGCCTGACATGGTGCCTCCCCCCTCTGCGAACGCAGGACAGGGCGCCTGCCAACAAACCCAACAAGCCATCCAGAGCACGTTGACGAGTCAAATATATTTTTGTGCACAAAGACAGTACAGAAGTAGATTTATGTTCTGACGGTTGGACTTGGTCTTAAGTTTTCATGACTTAACAGCTACACTCCGTTCCTCGTGTTTGCTTTGACTAGTGTCACTCTCCGCAAGCAGCCATGTGGTGTCACAGAGTGATCGGGGGCAGGTTGTGACCTTCTGTCATCCCTTGAAGGATGAGTCCCACTACTCGTTACGTGATAACGCCTATATGCCACACTTATACTCTTGCTAGCTTGTTGTCTTATCTTCGTAGGGTGGCTAGACCCACTTGTCAGCAGTGCTTGCACCCTGGTGTGGCTTTCTGCGGCCAAAATTTACAGCTATGAAGCCCAGAACACCTATTAAAAGGGCAGTCGACGTTGCCTGTACCTCCTGATGGCCTGAAGAATGAAAGAACCTCAAATAATAGATAAAAATAGGGAGGGCTAGAAATTAGGTAACTGGGAAGCAAAGTGAATTTTGAAATGGGAATGTTCAGTAAACAATACAGCAGAGAAGAAAATTACAAAACCGTACCAGCTTCCCTGAGTATGAAGTAATTCTGAGCTAACCATGACTCCTGTCCTATGCCTGCAGACCTCAGCTGTGCGGCCTCTGCAAGCGGAGAAATGGCTCTTTGTAGCCTTGTAATATTTTTATTGCTTGCAATATTTATTTTAGCCACAACAGTGAAGCATCCCTCTAAAAGTAAAATACTGACACATCTGAAGGAAACCCACAGTCTGTAACATCATTTAGCAGAAAGAGATTTTTATGTTGTTTTCTAGCTTCCGTCTCTCTCTAATGCATTTTAGTGATGGATGATGTTGCAAAAAGATCCTGCCCAGTTCATGATACTGTATAATCCACAGCTGGTGCAGCTGGGGTGGGATTGCATTCACCTTCTGTAGCAGCGCGGCTCTGCCGGGCTGCTGTTTCCCAGCCCCACTGCTCAATCAGTCTGACTCCTGTCTGCAGGAAAGCCGAGTCAGAGAAAGTAGGAAAACTCATGTCTCCCTCTGTGTGGTGGATCCTGTTACAGCATATGGGTGTTAAACGTGGTTCTGGAGTGTGAACCTTGGGTTTGAATATAACAATTCTTGTCTAGACTCTTTCTCTAAGCTTCATGTAAATTGCTAATGTCATTTTACTTATGTTTCTACAACGTGCCAGGTAATTCAATACTCCTTAGAAATTAAGCCATTAATGCAATCTCCATCAGAGATTTTCATGCTTTTTCCTGTAATAATGCACAAGAAAAGCTCTCCGAAAAGCTCTCCTAAAAGCCTACAAAACACTACATTGTCCTCTTTCAAATCTCTCCTTGATTTTTGCCCCCAGCGCACTGCCAATAAAATATTCAGCAACAGCTAGGCAGCTACTCTTCTGTAGCCACGGCTTACTGCATTAGTCACAATTATCTCTCTTTATATCCGCCTGCTGTTATGCCAGCTCTTGCGGCCCTTTCCAGTTCTGCAAATATGTATGCATGCTCTTGAATTCACGAATAAGATGAATAATCACTTTAGAGTCTTTGGAACAACCTACCTCCCTCAAGATAAGGATGCGAATGAGTGTTCAATCACAGATTTAAATTGTAAACTCCTTGGAGCAGGAATTGGTTTCTGGTAGGTCTGTAATAATGCATTTTGCACTAGAGGGCTATAGCTGGACTTCTGTCCTACTGTGAATAAAATGCTAAGATTTATGATTTTAAAGCTCTTTATCATAAAGCCCAGTAAATACAAAGTTGGTACTTTTGAAACCAGGTATTAATCACCACAAAATAATTGCCGGCTAAGGTGAAGCGGTAACCTCTGAAGAAGTAGTCAGGAATTAAAGCCAGTTAGGGTGGTGGTGTTTACTAAAAACTACAAAGTGATCCGTCTACACTTGAGACAGATCCCCTTTCTGGGGAGGATCCATGCTCTGGAAGGGGACTGCCAGCCCGGTGCCTTCTCGCACGCAGAGACGTGTTTGGAGGGCAAGACTTGCCCTGCCCAGTGAATTCACCATCCGCGGAGCCTCTGAGATTCCCGAACAAGTAAGACTTGCTAAGTTAGGTATTGCCAGCGGGTGGCAATACTAGTTCCTCCCAGCATGCTGCAAGCACCTTAGCAGGGAGAGGGGCTGTTGCTGTTGCTTGTCCTGCAGCTGCAGGGGTTTTGAAGGCCATTGCTAAGAGGCTTTTGTTCTTTGCATGGGTTAATTGCTTAGCTTCACCTAGTGTCTCACTAATGGTTTTTCTCTGTTTCGTTCTTACTTCTAGCCCAAGCAGTAGCGTTTGCCCCTGCTTGCTCTGGGGCTGTGCAGTATCCAGCTGTGACAACGGCTTTCTGGGGTGTATATGTGGCGGTGACTCTTGAGAGCTGCCCGTAGGGATTTCCTTGGGAGACAGGAGCAAGGGGTAGGTAACACACTTGCAGGCAGTTAGTAATTTGTTCTGATGCATGGGTTTGCACCCTGTACACATATTCCTGCGTGCACAATAGCAATGCCACATCCTCAGCCTCACCATTTTCCCTGGTGTCTGTGAGTAGTACATCAGTCCCTGGCTTGCCAGTTATCAGTGACTGGCTTTCAGGTCATAAGAAGGACCATAGTTCTGTGTGAAAGCCTGGTCTTGCCAAATCCTTCTGGGGTTAAATCTAAAATCACACAGTCAGTGGGAAGATTCTCATCGATTTTAGTGAGGTTTTGACTTCTTAGCTGTATAGTTACAAGGCAGTGAATGCCTGGAAAAAAACAGGCTTTAAAACACCAAGGTATTGGAAGTATTGAGCTGCAAATGGAAGACGTCTTCAGATGAACTTCTGCGGAGCAGAGGGAAAGGTGCTCAGTAGTGGGAGTCGCTTCACACCAGATGTGTTTGAATCACCCTTTGCAACATTTTGGGTAGCAATCAAGTGCGCTCACAGTAGTGGAAACATGAACACTTTCTTCCAAATAATAATTTACTGTATGGAAAAAATGAAGTCTAGGAAGGTTCTGGATTGCAGCCCACAGGGTGGAAGTGAATGATCACAATAGTTGAGCCATTGTTCAGTGTGCTGTCATCATCTATTGGAAAGTCGGAGGTTGTAAGCAGCAGCTGTCTGGAGAGACAAATCGGTTGAAAGAATTATGTCTTACAGGTTTCCAGACACTGACCTCAGGAATATAATCAATTATAAAATCAATGTGATCCCATGGAACTTGGGATCACATTCTGAGCACGATGGGTTTTGAAGGATTCTGACTGTGTTGGAAAATGTGAATGCTGCAGGAGTTCTTGGCCTCCTCTGCAGCACACTGATTGCAGATTTTCAGCATCCCCCTTGTATCCTGCTTTTATCCCAAGTTGTGAAATAGATAAGGAAGGTACAGAAAGTAGAACTGTGATACTGCATCAGATAAAATGAATTTAGAGATTGGATACAGGATCTGTGTGTGTTTAATGAGGAAACCTTGATTGCAGTAAAGTCAAGGCAAAATCCCCATTAGACTTAAGAACGACCACATGTTCTCCCTACCTTCTCTTTTGGAGTTGTCTTTTTTTTTTTTTCCTACTTAGACTTTTAAATATACTATTTGCTTCCCAAGCAGTCTTTCTTACCCTTTAAAGTATGTAACAATTGTGTCCATTTGCCTCTTCCTAGGTGTACCTATTAGGTATTTCCTGATCAGCTTCCCCTTGCCAGTTTATACCTGCTATAAGAGAGAAGATAGGAGACAGAGTGGCCCATAGCTAGAAACAGAGCTGGTGACAGAGGGGGGAATTGAACAAAGGCATTGAGTACTGACTGTGGGACTGACCTTCATGAATTGTTCTGTCTTTCTGTGCTTTATTTATTTATTTTCAAACATGCCAGACAGGGATAGGATAATAAATGTAATTAAAAGTCCTTAGGGTTTGTGTCCCTAACTGTCTTGAGCACTTTTAGAAAAGCTAAATCTCTATAAGAAAGTAGTTAATGGGCATGATGTCTGTTTTCAGGTATCCACCTAAAAACACTTGATTGTGTTTTGATGTTCAGGAATACGATGTAACTGCACTACGAAAATCAGAAACCCAAAACGCAGTATCTAAAGTTTCTCGGAAATCTTATTTGTTGAGTCCATAAATGGCATAAAAGATGCCATTGCTAGAGAGCAAACGAATTCTGTTTCTGGGAAGACGGTTTACAGCACCCAGTCAAGAGGATTGTATGTGGTATCTGTCGAACCATGCTGCCTGTTTCCCACAAACACAGGAAGTGGCTAGAGAATACTTTTCATTTGGGATAGTTTTTGAAGCTAGACAGTTCAGCAAAATACGTAAGGTTGGCTATTAGCAGGCCACTGAAGTTAAGTAATGGTTTAATAAGAGCTAGAAGCAAGAAAGACTAAATGTAAAGGACACTATCCAGTAAGTAAAATTAATTGGGACTCTTCTCCAACTCTGGGTGGATTCAGTTCAGACTCTGGCTCTATCTGCACCTCAGTTACGGTTTGTTGGGGGCGGGCTGTGTGTGACAACTCCATGCTTTCAGCGGTGTGGGAGTATCGTTAACACTTAAGAGATGCTCCTGTTCTGTACCACAGTGATACATGTCTTTCCATTGGTGGTGGCATTTTGCTCACCAAAGCCACAGATCCAGGACTATGATCTTTTTCTCAAGGTACTAGAGGATTTCTTTAGTTTGAGACTTCCACTAGATGTTCTACAATAGTCACTTTTGGGTAGTGCAGAAATACGGGGGGATTTTTGATGTTGCGTAGCTGAAATGATGGTGTTTGCATCCAGGGGAGCATGGGAACTGCTCCTGCCCTGCATTTTAGGAGCTTGAAATCTGCTTCTAGCAGTGGGGAGAAGGGAGAGGATAAGTAGAGTTACAAGTCAACAATAGCCCACCATGTCCAGGGAAGACAGTTCTTCTCCTGGGTGCTGCCTTCCGTTATTTAGTGCAGGGACCTGAGATCGAATTGTTGGTAGGATATTCAGCACAGAGCATCAGATCTGCGGGCTTGGATGAATGCAAATAGGCGTGAGATTTCTGGTGTTCTGTGCCCATTCACAGAAACCAACTCTGTACAAGCTAGGGAGCATGAATTTGTGGAACTTTATAGCTTTTTTGCCTTTTTTTATTTGTTTATAAAACTCCGTTTCTATTACAGGCAGGGAAGAGTGCAGCAGCCATTCTTAGCCAATATGTAGCATCACTGCGAATGCTGTGACTTGCTCAATGCTTTAAGGACATGCTGAGCATTGTAAAGAAAACATTAATAAAAAAGAGCATGTGAGGGGCATAAAGTTCAACCATATAACGCTTTCTTGTTTATGACAAGATTTGTGTTCTTATGTTTTTTGCATGTCTTTCATTAAAACTTTCATCATTTTATTCTGTCTTTTCAATTACATACTACTTAACCTCAAGCACCGTTATAACCCATCTCCAAGACAAATAATATGAGATCCAAAATAACACACATTATATCCCTCTAATACAGAAGAAGAAGGTTTCATTCATTTGGTGATATGTGTCTCAGACCGTTAAAAATGCTGTAGTCTTTAAAGTTGATATAATTCCAAACTTATTAGTGCAGGAGCAGTTTTTATTTTAAATGTGAATAGTAGCTATAAAAATTCTTTCTGGATACAGGTTCTCATCTTGTGAACAGTTGTTCATTTCTAACGATAGTCTCGTTGAAAGACACAAATGCTGGCAATGGGGTGGTCAGATATAAGTAATGCGTGTGGTGTCGATGTACCTTTAGATACAGGGTGCACAAGTAGAAAGAGTTGTGATGCACGAGTGGGAAGTGGGCAGTAGTAGCACAGGCGCTTTGCACCTGGCTGCTTAGTTATTTCGTTGTCCCTTCCACTTGTGTTTCTTTACAAATGTTAATCACATGCTCAGATGGTGAAATCTAATGGGGATTACCATCTGCTCTTATCTGATTTTTCTAGTTTGAGTAGTTTCTTCTGTGAAGAATCTAGAAACGATTATTTCTTTTTAGTTCACCACACCTACCTACAGCATACTGCCATCTTGCCATGGGTTGTACTTCCACCTTACCTCAAATCAGCGACAGTCAAGAGAATTGTTCCTTGATTACATGAGCACCACTGATCAGCATGGGCATCTAGGGTTCAGGCCAGCCATTCCGTAATCATCTCTGTAAGTTTTATTTAAACAATTACATCAGTGGTAAATTTAGAGGAAATGAAGACATTGGGGCAGGGGGCCGGGTCTTTTTTGGAAGTACAGGAAGTAAGAGTTTCTGAGTTAAAGAAAATATTTTCAATACTTCATAGGGCTGACAGTTGTTATGGGTTAGGGGAGCTCAGTGGTTCCAGAAACTCAATACTAAAAATAATATTACAAGCTTCCTGATGGTCCTTTGGCTGTTTAAACAGTTCAGCCCTTGTAGTTCAAAATAGGGAGTTAGAGGAAGCCTCAGTCTGACTCAATTAAGACTGCGGTGGGTTTGGAGCAATGCCATAAAAGCTAGATTTCTCGCGACGTGACTTCCTTGTAAAATCTGAATATTGGATTCAAGAGTTTTAAATGAAGTAACATTATATACTATAAATGTTTCAAATAATGAGTAAGAAAGAAAAAAACCATGAAGGCAGTGGTATAAAATATGAGCACCAACAGAAATGGAACAAAGAAATCCTCTTGATGTACAGTCTTGGACACTGGCATTCAACCTGAGGCAGTCCTCGATAATGTTAAATGGTCAAGACAATACTTTGCAAAGACTGACCTACCTACATCCTCCCTGACTTTTCTGTAAGCAGCTCTGCTATTGATCCTGTGAGATAGTAATGTGGAAGGACAGGTAATAGCTGTTATTCAAAGGACATTCCTACTGAGCATAAACAAGTTCTAACTTCCAGGCAATGGAAAGAAACAGAAAGTGTCGTGGTTGTTATAACTGAAGAAATTTGGAGCTGACATGTCAATGTATTTGTGGCTGATTTTGACTTTGCCATGACGTATTACAAAGACTCTTTCTTGTTGATGCAAGATTTTTAGAAGCAGGTCGCGGCTGCGGGCTTCTCTCCTACCTGGCAGCTCACCTGGGATGTGCTGGCAGAACAAGGCTATTAAAGCGAAGTGACAATCGGTACATGTTTCACTAATTTAGGGCAAACCCCTTCATGTTCCAGGCAAGTTTTGTGCCAGAGTGCTGTTTGGCCCAGAAGGACTCTGCTCTTGCTCTTTAGCAGTTTCTAGAAATTTAAGATTACTTTCACTTACCTTAAGATCCATATGTTCATCAGATTGTGATCAATGATAAGTAGTTTTGCATTGTGACTGGTATTTTGAACATATGAATTCCTCATAAAATTATTTTGGACACTGTTATTCCAGGCACACCGAGCAGTTTTGATCAAGGTGAACTACATCAGTCACCAAAATCAGATACTTATTTCCAGGGGGTGAAATTCCTTCTCCCTCCCCTAGAAGTCAGTAGTGTATGCCGGCATGTATTTATGCAATATTGGTTTTATAAGAACAGTTTCTCAATTTTACTCATTTGAGAATTGAATTAGTTTTTGCTGCTGCTTCACTGGCTTCACAGAACATTTCCCTGCAATCATTTAACACGCTATTAAATTCTGGAGTATGTTGTCTGTACATCTGATAATTTGATTTTGAGTGATGTTTGTGTCATTACTAAGCATTTTAGTCAGCAACAACAATGTTAGTAATATGTCGTGAGGCTTTTAACAATGAGTTCAAAAAGAGATTTAGAAATCCCGGTGTAAGGCTGGCAATGACCAGAATGGATTGCTCCCAAAGCCGTTATCTTCCACCAGCTTCTGAGGCTCGATTCACTTAAACTTACGGCTTTTGCATTTTTGTCGGCTTCTTCAGTTTCTTCTATTTAGTCCCAACTGTGCAAAATTGGATTTCATAAGGTTATTTTTAAACAGTTTGGAGATTCCAGTCTCAAAACATGAAGTACTCTGAGGATTGTGCTTCTCTCTAAACGTCTTTGTATTGCATGTTGTTGTTCAGGGGCTATCAAATGCCAGAGAAGACCTAACAGGTTATTAACAGTGGCCATCTCTTTATTCTTCAATTCTGGGCCTCGTTACCCAGTGGAGCTCATTCCACTGAGAACAAATACTATTAAAGCTGTACCAGTTTGAAAGTTTCGAGCATGAGAGAAGATTTGGTGTGTCTGTCCGAGCACAAAATTTGACAGAGAATTTACGCTGGCTTTAGCAATTTATCATGTGGAAGATTTGTACAAAAGGGAAGAAATAAGAAAATCCTGGTTAATCAACAATGCAGATTTACCTTTCTGCCCACAAATGTTTATGTTAAGGCAAAATCTGTTTATGTTTGGGGCACCACGTTACCAGTCTGTCAACAGCAGAAGTAGCTTATAAGGTCTTCATCCCAACCCAAGGGGTCCTTGGGGGCCTCCTCTCCAGTCTCGCCCACCGGAGAGGATGCCTGCTCTCTGTGAGTGTTGAGTGATTGTGCTTTAGTGCAGATCTATGATGTGATCTAATTAAAAGTAAAAAAAACCCATCAGAGTACCAGTAACTAGGAGCCAATGTGGCTTAAATTCACCTTTGGAGATGCTGGAAGTGCAGAGGCCCTGATCTGGCTCCCCATAAATATGAGCACAAGCACGTATGCCAATTGCTGGTGATCGCAAGAGCAGGTACCTTTTCTACCTGCAATCAGCAGGTAGAAAACACAAGGTCTGTTCCAGTTACTATCTCTTGCTCTGCTGACTTTACCATTTATGCCGAGATTCACTGAAAAAGCTGGAGGTCTCTGCTGAGTTTGCATTGCCTATCCGAACCTTTCTGGCTGTTGTGACAGTTCACCTTTCCTGTAATTCAGTGTAGCAGCAATAACTAACTGAAGCCATATGCTAAAAGGAAGCAGGCTCTGCTCTGCAGTTGGTGCCGCGGCTGGTATGGGTTTCATTAGATTGAGCAGGAGCAGCGTGAGAGGGGGCAGGGCTAAGGCTATCCAGCCCTGGCATTGCTGGTGAGTCCATGCTGCTGAACAAGGGACAAGAAGGGAATATGCTCGAGTACTGGGCGCTGGGTGATCACCCGGCTCTGACTAGCACTCGCCTGGACACATTTTGCTCTGGCCCAAAGTGACGTGGGCATGAAATAGCTGGTACCTTTTCTACCACTTGTTCTTCAGGCCCAGGATTGGTCCCAGGCACTCTTCATTCGCAGGACAAACAGCTATTACAGGCTGTATTGCTTTGCTTTGTTTTCACTTGTTTTTCTTCGGGGATGGGAAAGGTGATATGCTGCGATTATCAGAAAACCTCTTACTTTGCTCCTTATTGGGTTTTGCGTATTTTTGGTTTCTCCCTAAAAGTCTTGTCCTAAATAATTCTCCTGTGGCTTGTGAATGCTTTGCTTTGTGAACATTTAATCCAATGTGGGCTTCAGCAGTAATTAGCGACGTGGCTATTTATGGAGACATTCTAGCCTGCATTGTTCATGAATATTTCACTGTGGTGGAAATTTCACACCCAATAAATCACTAATGAAAATGTCATTTCCCAGCTGCATTTACCTGACGTGCTGTTAATCTTGCTGTACCCATTGGAGGCAGAATTACTGTCAGATTTGCAACACAGAAAGGAATTGATTTTTAATTAGTGACCCCAATAGTGTAGGTTAAAAATTATTTTTTAAATTGTTATTTAATGGCCCTTTTAGTGATGTTTTGTAGACTGGCATTCAAGCAGATGCTTTGAAGGACAGCATAACAGCTGTTGGGATTGAAGAGATTAAGGACAAGGGCAATGGTACGGGGAAGGTGGCTCTGAAAGCAAGAAGTGTCAGAGAGACCCCGTGACACCCATTACCTTCTGTATTGACAAAGCTCACAAGGCTCAAGTGCCAGTCTCCTTGCGCTTGGGCTCTTCCCAAAGTGGTCCTGAACTGGGCCATCCAACTCTTGAATGACATTTCATGAAGGTAATTATTGCAAGTTAGATTATCATTTTTTGCCCAGTTTATGAGTTGAATCCTTGTTTTTTCATAATGTGACTTATATCATTGCCAGCATTCATGCAGTCAGACATCTCTAATTTAAGAGATAACAGAATGGCATGGCACTAAAAGAGTGCAGCTTCCCTGAGATCCTCACTGCAGATTAACTAACTGACTAAATGAAGAAAGTTAATGAAATACTAGGATAGGGTGGTTACTGTTAAAAATGATCATGAAAAAGGATATGAATCATGCCATATGAGGGAGCTATAGCATTCTCCTTTTTTGAAAGTCATAGTCTCTAGCTGCATTTTATTACCCTGTATATTGCTGACTGCAAATGCTCAAAGTGGAAAAAAAAAGTGGTTAGACACTGGTGAGTGTCTGCAAAGCCTTCAGCTCGTAAGATTCTGGGAAACACTGAACTTCTAGATATCAAAGCCTGCTTCTGAATTTGTAGGTGTGCACACCCTTGTATAGACAGATGCTTCTGTGTAAATATTACAGCAAGCACCTGTGCAGTCGGCCGAGAGACTGTGGTTAGGGAATGGTAACGCCTTCTCCTTCTCTCAGAGGAAGCTTTGGGATTGTCACCTGAATTTTGAATACTCCATAATTATGGGTTGTCTGCATCCATAGTGATTCAGCCCTTGATAAGGTCATAGGCTTCTCATACAGCTGCTGCTGTGACTTTTCCTGCAGGAAGGGTAACGCAGACTGTCTGGTGGGCTAAATATTGAGGTCTCTTATTCAGTCTTGAAGACAAGTTTGCCACAATTTATCTGATAGAGCAGATATCTGACATGTCTAAAATAAGACCTCTTTCTGTAACTGCCACAAATATGCATTTAAGAGCTTGAATCACACAGTTTCCGGGGTTGGGGGGGGGGGGGGGGGGGCCAAAAAAAAAAAAAA
>VZSC01006302.1:677862-730950 GCA_013398225.1 Steatornis caripensis | reverse complement strand
GGGGGGGGGGGGGGGGGGGGGGGAGGCACCAAAAAAACAAAAAAACCCCAACCCTGTTTTTTTCTTCATGTTGCTAGGTTTTGGGGCAAAGCTTAATTCCTGAATTTAGAGCATTTGTGTTTGAAAACATTATCTTTCATGACTAACAACTCCGTCATGTTGGAGACCATGGAGCTGTGACATGACTAAACACCGCTTTCCCAGACTGCAGGCTTTTTTATTTTTTATAGAGGCTCATAACTGTGTTGTTACTCACTGCCTTGAGAGAACTCCTCTCTGAGGTACTTTGTCTGAATCAACACTCCGAAAGCAACTGTCTCTCACGTTAGTTGTACTTGCCTTCAGCAGAAACGCGGGGCACTCTCCTGTTTCAAAGGAGAAAGCAAGTATCTTTTTGAGAAACAGATTAGCTGTTAAGAGTCACTTTTGATTTCTTAAAGTGGGCAGGGGGGTTGGGGGGGAGTTAGCTGTCACAGGAGAAATGCACGGAGTAAGAAAAGCAGCCTACTCTGTACATCAGCGCGTGTCAAAGGGGTTGTAGGGCTAACATAATAACAGGATACACTGCCTCTTTGAGGGCTTGTCCATTTGTATTCCTTCTTAATGTGCGTTTGCACTGTGTTTCGGAGGTTGTAAAAGCAGTGTTGATTCAGGACCATGTGCTTTCCCAGTCTCCGTGCTCCCATACTGAGAGCACAGAAGGTGGAACAAAGCCACCAGTTCCTTCCCACTTCCCATGACTTTGAAGGGCAGCCCGACTGCACCTCTGCTTTTAGGCAACGTTTTTCTTAAACTAGAATTAGTTAATCTGTGTTGGTGCAGTTTGCCAGCAGATTTGTTCCCCCTGTGCTGGTGTTAGAGCTCCAAGCAGCCTGCTGCTGGATTCAGCAGAGCAAACCCTGCAGAGCAAAGCGAGTTTGCAGGAATGGATCCCCAAGCTCGTATTGTCGAACACTTTGACAAAATGGCAGATGAAATTCATTGTTGATAAATGTGCAGTGATGCACATGGGAGGAAAAACACACTCGGTGATGGTCTCTGAACTAGCTATTAACTCCAAGATCTCTTTCCTGAGTGGTTTTATAGAACTATCCATTATATTGTCAATTCAACAGCAAAGCAAAACAAACCAAAAGCCTAGCTGGAAAGGGAGGAATTGCTGGGAAAGTAATGGAGAATAAAGCAGAAAACATTGCTGTGTGGCTGTATAAATCTGTTCTGCACCCCCATTTTAAACACTTTATCCCGTTTTGATCTCCCCCATTTCATAAAGGGGCAGTATGACCGGGAAAAGCACAGGCTTTCAGTGCTGAAAATGAGGGGGTGTGAGAATGGATAAATGGACTCACGCTTTTTACAACAGCAAAGAGATAGCTGAGGTGGGGTATGATTGAGATGTATGACATGATGAGTGGCTGCGAGAAGGGGCATGGGAACTTAGTGTGAGAATAAGCCACCTTCAGTTAAGATGGTCACATATAAGATTTAGGACAAATAAGAGGAGATACTTCACACAGCAGTTCAGCTGAGCTGCGAAACCCCACCATTTATTGTTGTGGATATCAAAAGTTAATATTGTGTTGGAGCAGTTAGGTAAATTCTCAGAGCGATCAGGTACGTTAATGGAAGACTGGTCTGGCAAAGGCCACTGAGTGTGTATATGTCACCTCTGGCTCTGCAAGACTCTGAGCCGCTGGTGAATCAGGAGATACGACAGGGAAGTATCACTCAGTGTATGGTTGTCCTATACTCACACTCTACCCTTGGCATTCAGGCACAGGATCCTGGATCTTTGAATGATCTTTGAATCAGCCTGTACAACTTTTCTTACTTGCTTTTTGTCTCTCTTAAGCCTAAATCCTCCCTAAACTCTTGTGCAGTGTGGGCACAGGTTCCCAGCAGGCGTTCTTAGCCAGAAAGATGTCTCAGTAGTGTCATTCACCCAGATTTAAGGGTGCTATGTAGCCTATGAGATATCCTAGGGGCTCAGTACAGAAGCTTATTCTCCAAATGTGTCTCCTTCTTAATGGTTATGAACACAGGGGACTTTGGAGCTTAGTGTAATTCGAAGTTTCAGGAAGGTATGAATGGTTCCAAGACAAGTATTTTAAAAGACTGTTCCTTTGGATGCAAGCTGGTTTGTTGCTTCACCTTTCCATGCAGTGAGGTCTCAGGTGTTAGTGGTGGAGCATTAATTTTTCAAGTTGAAATATAGTCTCTCATCTTTCATTAATAAATTTTCTCAGGAGAAGGGGCGATGGTATTTAACTGTCAGGACAGACAAGGAAGTGGTTGTGGAAGCTGAAGATTCTGCATATTTACTACAAGACTCTACAAGGGCAACTGAGGTCTCAGAGCCCCATAGAGGCGCAGTCAAATTCAAAAGATCTTCCCCTGAAGGCCTGAACCTTTTCAGAGAACAAAACCAAACCAACAACCAGAGCACTCTGCATGTGAAGGTTCTTCTGGGATATGCAGCTGTCCTGGCTTTGAACTGAAATTTGCAGAAGGAAACAAAACAGACACATCACCTAGTTTAAACTGAAATTGTCACCTGACTCTCAGCTTCCAACTTTTTACCCCTAAAGCCACACAAAAAGGGCATTTACGAACCTGACGACCTCTGTCCTCAAGGTTTAACTGTATCTGTATCTGTATCCAAGCACTCTGTTTGATGAACTGGGAACTACCCTTGGCCTGGTGGATCCAGATCTTGCTGTCTTCCTGTTTGGGAAACATCTGCGTTTGATCCAGATGGAACCTGGTCCAGGCGGTGGGACTGGGGGGTGTGAGATGTCCCACTGCACATTGCTGTGGCTGATGCTCTTCATGTGTAAGGTCGGGTATAGAAAGAGAAGAACCGATCTCAAAATATAGCTTCGCAAATCAAAAACCTTGAGACATCTGTTTAAATCTCAATTATTTCACAAGCTAATACCGATATCCTAGACAGAAATCAGATGTTGATGAATTTATTCTTACAACAATGTCATTCCTTCAAACGGGAGGAAGGACACTGTTTTTACAAGTTATCTTGTATACTAAGAAATAACTGAAGAGAATATGTCCTACAAAAAACAGACCTTGAAAATAAACTCGTTAGCCAAAGTCAGTAACCATCTAGAAGTAAAAGGGTTCTTAGCTTGTAAACCAACACAGGTAGGTTCCTGTTTGGCAGTGCAAGGACTGTTTGTAAGAGGTGGGGAGTTGGTTTATTCTTAACTGGGAACTTTGGTGACATCAGTGGGATGAAAATACGACAGCGGGTCCTGCGTGAGGGGCTAGTCACAGCACACAGAATATGATGAGGTGTTTTAGGATATTTTTCTTCACAAAACCAATCGGAGGTTTAAAAACTGGAGTCTACGTATTTCTGTGCCTTTGGGGACTGGTTCAGATCTGTGCTGTGCCATGCAAACAATTCAAAGTTGTTACAACGTGATTTTTTGGCCTTCTGTGTCTCACGGGTAAATATAGCCTTTTGTGTCAAACGTATTTCAGGTAATTCCTGGAGACCTTCAGTGTGTAAGGAAAAAATGTATATAATTTGGCGGATAAAGTAATGAAAGACTAGCAGATAGTGAAAAATGATGGGAGGCTGTAAGAGGGAGAGGGCTGAGCGTGTGGTTAATGTTTTTTTACTCTAAAAGGATGTCACCTTAGCTCATTTAGACTTCTGATTGTTGCAGTTCATTATTGAAGAAAAGGGGGAAAAATCGCACATGCATAAAGCTTTAGGGAGTCTTTCATAATTTGCAATTGATCCAGACATAAATGCTATATTCCAAAAGGGCTGAGTGTATTAGAAGTCAAGATTTTAATCTGATCATGGGATTAGCCAAAAAATTAAGGTTGCAATTTATGTTTCAGACTCTGTGTAGTTCATTAAAATGAATCAAAGGAAGAAGAGCCAAGGGAGCCATGGGAACCACTAAGGACTGCTCAGTCCGGTCACTACTTCAGTGCTTATTCACAATTCTGCAATAAAATAGACCTTGATAGTTGGAAACTCTTGGTGATAAGAAAGAGAAATTGTGGCCCAAATCCTTTCGATGCTCTTTTCCGATTTATTGATGACTTTAAGAAGTGCAGCATAAGCTGAATCCTGACACAGCAGGTTTTTTCACTGTTTTTCTTCTGGAACAGCGAAGTGAAAGAGAGAGCGGAGGGAAGCCAAGTGGGACGCAGTCTCTCCCTTCCCACCTGAAGACCAGGGAGCTCAATGTGGGACTGGAGGTCAGAGAAATCCTCTAAAATATTGAATGCAAGAGAGGCAGGTGGTTATGCTAAACTGATTTATAGGTGACTAAGCAAGATTCTTAACACAGCTCCAACTCTCTGCATATTGTGATACCCGCCTACCTTCTGAGCATCAGCAGTCGTGCTTTGGCTGAATCAGTTTGTGAAGCGAAAAACCGCAGCTGACTTTGTGCTGGAAAGGGCCAGGAGCAGTCGCACAATCTGCCGTGCTATCGCAGGTCTGAGGGCAATAGCGAGGTCTGCAGGAGCACAGTGTTCTGCAGACATAGACAAGTGGGTATTTTATTACAGATGTAGCAAAGCCGTTACTGGCCTGTGCAAAGGGATTGGCACATTTCGAAATTTATCCTTTCTAGGCTACTACGTTCTAGCAGTACGTGGGCCGAAAGTCAATTTTTCTTCTGCTTTGTCTGGTTTCACTGCCTTAAATCAGTCTCCGGTATGCAGATCTTGGAGTTGGTACCTGGCCATCTGATGGTTTCATGAGACATCAGAACAACTGAACACTTGAACTGTGCCGTGCCTTTTGCAGCACTTTATCACATGTAACTGGCTCTTCTGCCTCTTGGGCAGAGCTGCCAGTGTCTCTGTACTTCTGTGCGCAAACACGAAGGGACCGTGGGTTTTCTAGTGCAGGAGTGGAGGAAATCACAGTCTAGAACTCCTCCTTCCCTTGTTGTGCTAAAACTGAGCACCTGCAAAAGGTACTCAATCAAATAAGAAAAGGGGGAGTATTTGTCAAGACTGGGAGAAGATAAAGATCTGGATTGAAGAAGAAAGCCTATAAAGATACAGGGAAGTTTCTGACAGCTTCCCAAAGGCACATATGAAAAGTCAGCACACAGTTCCCATGGGAATTATGCACTCAGCCTAAGCAACTTATGAAAATCCTTGGAGATGCATGTTAATTAATTGCACGTTTAGGCACCTAAACACATACAGCCTTTGCAGGCTGAAAGACCTTGGTCCGGAAGCAGACCTGGGAGAAGGGGATTGTGTGAACACGGAAGGCAGGCCTGTTCAGACTGTCTGGAAGAGGTAGTTGGAGTGATGCGCCATTCACAGCCTGGCCGTGCTCTTCTGTGAAGTGTTTTGATGCTAAAGGAGGCTGCTGCCAAAAAGCGGTAAGAGTAAACGGAGCGATCTGCAACGTATTTGTCCTCTGCTTATTCCTGGTCTTGGGAAGAAGTGCAATGAAGGCAGAAGAGGTTCAAGGTTTGGTGAGCTAGAGCAGAAGCTCTGGCTCTAATAGTAAATATAGTCTGGTAAGGGCATTAGTGGGACCTGTGTGTCCTGGAGATGAGTGAGCCCTGTGGAAATCTGTCTTTGACTGGTTAGATAAATCCTATGAGCTTAAATAAAAGTGGTGACCAGGACTCTGCAGAGCCAGTTCTGCTCCGCTGTGCTAGAGAAGTCTCTGCGCAAGAGGAAAAAGCCCACAGTGTGTCTGCTTTTCCTTTCCACCATTGCCCCATTTCTGGTCGTAGCTGCACTGGCTAATGGTCTGGAGCATTCCTTTGTATAAAACAGCCTGCCCGCAGGTTTATTTGCAGTTTCTCTAAGCTTTCCTGAGATAAGGCAGACGAACTGCCCTGAAAAAAATCTTGACTGTTGTAAATCTCTTCCCAGTTAACTACCTTATGACTTATTTTTAGTACAGTTTAGTGTAGTTACCCATCAGACAATAGGGTGATGACTTGCTGTAGCTGAAACATGTGTTGGAGAAAAATGTTTTATCCAAATCAGTCAGATGCATTCCTAAAAGAGAAAGCATTCATTGTTAAACAATGTGCTCAAACAATGCATAGTTCAGGAAAAGTGTAAACGCACATGCCCTTCCCCTGTTCTTAGTCAGAAATGAAGACTCCCAAACCCTGGGTGCTGGGGACAGCCTGCCCGGCCCACACGCGGCCTGGCCGCTCTCACACCCTCACCGGCTTTTGCACAGAGCAGCCACAGCTCAGCTCAGAGCAGGGGCACCGATGCTCCCAGGCGCCACAGTTTTACTTTGTTTCTTGCTGCCGACTAGGAGCACTATATGAATACGGTACCAGTGATGTATCAGTTGGCTGAGATTTCCAAAACCGAGTGTGTAGGTGTGTAAAACAGAGTAGAGGACCAGAAGTCGAGTAGAGTGTAAAACAGGAGTAGAGGACTAGACGGGGAGAGGGATTGAAAACTGATTTAAGTATTAATTTCAGTTTGAGTTGTAATTATAATGGTTTTTATTTTTTTTACTTCATCTTCACTGCTTAGCTGCTCCACTTTTTTATTGTCTCATGACTGCATGGCTGCACTGCTGAAGGGCCTGTAGCTACTTGGTTTTATGTCCCTTTCAAGCTGTAATTCAGACCCACTTGTGAGAACCCTCACCCTATCCTGATCTCCTAGCCTCTGAGGGATGTCTTTGCTGATTGTACCTTTTCTCCATTCTTTGTGCATTCCCCATTTACTTACGATATGCTTTTTGGAGTGATTTTTCATCTAGACGTGGAGCACTCCAGAATTTTTTTCTCACACCTGTGACAAAGGCTTTTAGGAATTTCACCACCCTGAATTCAAGAACTTCCAGGCCGTCACGCACGCACAGACCCTGAACACATTGGCCTCTAGGTTCTTTAGATTGTCCTTCCAGGCTTGTTTTTGTTTATCTTTCCATTTCATTTAAACAGAATCAACTTCTTGTTACTCAATGCCAATTTATTATTCACAGTCAAATCTTCTGTCACGACCTCATTACTTACAAAACCACGTCTAGAATAGCAAAAGCTCGTGTTGGTTCAGTGTCTCAGTATGCTGGACTTCGTGCATCTCATATTAATAAAAGCCTTCAGAAATGCACAGAGAATCTGTCTCCCAGCTTCCATGAAAAGTAAACATAGCTAAATCCTCTTTCTGTGTCTGAAGTCTTTCCTGTCAGTGTTTTGTTAATATAATCTAATCATGCATAGAAAACTGAACAGATTCTGATCTTGGCTTTACCTGTGTTTCATGTCACACCTTCCGTCAGATACTTTTGCCCCCCCTGACAGCCCGCATTCCCTGTCTCCATGCTAAATGTTAATTCCCCCCCATAATTCTTTCGTTACCAAGCTTTCAAAACGTACAAATTGCTTTTTATGAGCTTGTCAGGCATAGTCACTCTCATGAATACGTTCAGCTGACCTCTACGAAACATACCTACTGCTGTTAAATCCTGGTTGTCAGTGACGGGTTTACAAACTCCTGTTCCCCAGGCTTCTCCCTGATCCTCCCCTGACGCACAGGGCCATGGTGTCCCTTTGGGTCACTCTGAACACGTCCTGATGGATACCTGTGGGAAACATTGCGTCGCTCTTCCACACAGCAGTCCCCGTATCTCTGAGCACTGTTCACATCAGAGCTCTCAAGACCAGGCACGTAGCGTTCTCCATTCGGATCGCATTCCTCCATCTGCTTTTGATGTGTTCCTCTTGAGATAAGGTTTGGTGACTGAACATCAGCAATGTAGTGACTGTGGCAGGTGTCCATGAGTCAGCATTAGCTTACTCCTTTGTAATGGAATAGATGTTGAATCAAAACATATTTGATGATAATAGAAATGGTAGTACAGCTATATAATGGCCATGGTTTATAACTGAAGGTTAAGGTATGCTCCTTACTCATCCTTCGTCTCCACAGCGCACAGTTTTGGAAGGCAAACTTGAAGGGGAGAGCACTGGAAAGCGGAATGGCTACGTGCGAAATCTCTGTCGCTGAGAGGGCTGGTGATCCCAGGGCACGTTCGGAGGAGGAGGAGCAGGAGAAGTCAAAGAAAGGAACAAGTTTGGTAGGACTTTTTGGATTGAGGACGATTGTGTTGCTTTGCCTTGTTCCTCTGGACAAAGCAATTTCATGAGGAGATCTTTGTGTTTATTGTTAACTCATCAGACAGTTGTCTTTTTCTCACATTTTTTTCTGTGCAAAAAAAAATGCTATGTGAGGCAGAAAAAATACAGTCTGTCACTTCCCCATTTCACCTTTTTTTTTCTCTTCACTTGCCCTCAAATTAAGGAAACCCACAATTCTCATGGGAGGAGAGAAGAAAAGGAAAGGCCCAGATTTACAAAGTCACTTAATTCTAATGCAAGGAATGCCAAGGAATTCAATGGAAGTGGCACATGGTTGGAAATATTTGCCCTGTAGCTGTGCAACTTGTGGAAGACCGACTTAGATCTGGCGGTTGAAATCATTGGCACAGTTGAGGCTACCAAGAAAAAGTAGAAGAGGCAACTCAGCAGTGCGCTGCTGAGCTGTGGAGCTCGTTTTCTGCAGCAGTGTAAGCTGCAAGAGGCGTGCCACCGCAATCCGCACTGGAAACACTGGTTTTCAGAAGCACTCCACACCAGGCTGCAGTGATTGTTAATTACAGCGACTGCACAAGTTAATAATACTAATAATTATGTTAAGAATGTTAGTAACTGCTTGTATTACAGTAGTCTTCAGAGATCATTTACCTGGATGGAGTATAAGTGGTTAGGAGAGACTTAGGTGACGCTGTGGGTGCTGTGCTGGTAGCAGATAGCTCAACTGTCTGAATGCCTGCGCGTGTTCGAGATCAGCTTCATGTCGTGGCTGGTGTGGTCTGTCGGGGAGGATGGGGCAGAGCTGTGTTTCAGGTGGATGGCAGTTGCTGTGTCGCCTTTCGTTATACCTTCCAAATAATTGGAAGATGAAACCATTCCCTCTTGGTCCATCTCTTTCCTGAAAAGATCTCATTGAAATCTGAAACTCCTGGGCCATGCAATCACTCACGTGTTACATCTAGCAATTCTCTTAAGCGATGAATTTTAAATAAATGAGAAAGGAGGTCTTTTGGGGTTGGATTAATAGTTAGGTTTGATCTGAAAGCACTGATCTAAGCTCATAGCCTCACCCCTCCCCAGACACACCTGCCAGATTGCTTCATGTGTCTCCTTGTGGCTGTGCCTGGGCTGCCTGTCGGTCCCACTGTGGGTCATATTTGCTTCTGTGCTGGAGAACAGAAAATGGGAGGGCACGTTTCACCCCGTGGCCAGCAGCGGGTGAGATGACGTGCCTCCCCCTCTGACCTTCTGGCGCGGGGTCTGCCTCTGGGTCCCAAAGGCAGCCGCGCTTCAGCGACAGAGTCTAACCCGTACTTTCTAGTGACCTTGAGAATTAACTCATTTCTTTGAGTTTGCTAGAGGAATTTGTTTTGGCGCCATTGCACGAGAGTGACAGCAGCCATCCTGAGTGATGAGAGCCTTTGCGCCAAAGGCTGTGAGGGTGACACTCCCTAGCTGGGAGCGATAGCAGCCTTGCGCAGCTTCAAACAGGAGCGACTGGGGGTCACACGAGCTGGTGGTGTCCTGCTTCTTGCGCAGCTGCGTCACTTCCCTTGCCAGTCTTTCCCCTAGCAGCAGTGCTGCTACTGCAGCTCGGGGGTTTCCGACGCTGTGCTTTGTCCTGAGTCGTCTCTGAAACCCAAGCCAGGATAAAATTTGCAGGTGGCTTTTGCCCACAGTAGTCACTGTGAGGTGAAGGATGGTAACCTAATGCGGTGGGCTACAGTGCGCCCTGTGTCTGTGCTGCTGGAGGACGGTGCCGATAGCGTTGTTCTGGTGAGGGCTTAAGCTCAGAGAGAAGTTGAACAAGCCAGCCTAGCTTTGCTTGGGGAAAGAAATGAACTTAGCACTTTATTTTATGATAATGATGCTGAATCCTGATATGAACAGACTGTGCCTTGCATTTTACATCTTTCACTCAACTTTGCTGTAAATGTGCTATAAAAATGAATTTAAGGAATTGCGTCACTTGAGTTAGCTCAGTATAACCCTTCCTCTGTGTCATTTGCTAATCCCAAGTGACTTGTGAATCCAAATGCAAGTGAAGTGTAGGCATCTAAGCAGATGTCAGGGACCTTTAGAGTGGTCAGGACACTGACCCACTGAAACCCAGGGTGCGGAGCTGCTATGTGCAGTGGTCTGTCTCAGCGTGTGACTGTGAACCTGGCCTTTTGGCAAAACCAGCCTTTGCAGTCTGCAGGTGCGACAGCCTCTCTGTGCACTAGCTAACAGCTGTGTCCACTCCCAAACTGCTGTTTCTCCCTAGATCTGACTTTCCAGCATCACGCTATTTAACTAGTAGCTACACAAATGCCATGGACCCATTTAAAGCACAGTCCTTGGCTCTAAATCACTCCCAAAGCCAGTCAAAAACACCTTGTCCCCAAGCCACTACCTGCAACGGCTGCTAGAGATGTTATGCTTCCGGCCTTTGACCTTTTATCAGATTTAATTGGAGTTTTAGCTCATTGCTTACATTACTGAGCACTCAGCAGTACGGTAACCCAGCACAGGCCACCTGCTAATGACTCCTCAGCTGCTGGGTGTTATTAGGAGTCAGCCTTGATTGCCCAAGCATCCGCATCCCTACCGGCCACGTGTGCTCAGCGTAGTGCCCGTAAGGCTGTCCGGGATGCTCCTCTGCACTCTGCTGCTGTTCCAGTCTCGCTCTCTGCCTTTTGCATTACTGTTTGCATGGTGTTTGCCCCCTGCTCCACCATGGTGTGCAGATGATTTGCTGTCCTGCTCCATGGTTTGTTTACGAGCACATTTTCTGCCTTCCTGTCTAAATTATTTGCCGTCTGGAAGCCACAGTTTTTTCACCTCAGCTTGTGCCCTCTTCCACACTCAGTCCCACTTTGACTTCAGAGACCCACATCTTCAGCTACGAGAGCAAATCCTTCATCCCTGCGCACGGGATGACTGCCGCACCATCTAGTGCTTCCTTTGGGGAGGAGGGGGCTCTCTCAGGTATGACCTGGTTTTCTCAAGCAATGACCAGTTTTATTCTGTGTTTGCTCCCAAATCGGATGTATAGAGTGGTTTAGAAGGTTAGCTGTGGGCTAACCGTTTGATTCCTGCCCAAAATAGAAAGGAAAAACTGGCTGCAGTCATTCTTCTCGCTTGATCTTGGTAATCCCAGCTGAGGTGAATTTGTCAGCAATACAATTAGGGGAAATGCAGCGCACCTGATCTGCATGAGTGGCGTGAGAGAAAATACACAGTGTTCTGATTTAAATTAATATTGATCCCACTAATAGGAGTCAGAGGACCAAAATAAATTACATAACTGGAGTTAATCAAGACGAAAAATTTCCAAAGAGTAACCTTGTGTTAATGGAGCTGATTTTGCTGATGTCAAGACATAGAGAAGGGTAACGGATGATTTGCTGGGAAAGACACTGGGCACTGCTGCCTCCTGCTCTCACTGCCTGGGACTGCTGAGGCAGGAAATAATGTCTGAGGACCCAATATCTGACTTTTAAAAAGCCTATTTTTTCCTATTTTTCCATGGACTCTCCATGAAATACCCAAAAGCCTGAGGCTGCCGACACATTTGCTGTGTCTTATTGAGAGCCCTACTTCCCTTTGTTTGGGGAGCCTGCCCAGCTTGCAGATGTAGGGATCCTTTGCTGGGCAGGGAGCTCCAGCAGCGCTGCAGGCAGTGTCCGTGAGCTCCGCGCTCCTGCAGAGGGGCAGAGGAGCAACGCGTGCAGCAAGCAAGCAGGTAGGGACGAACGGGAGCTGGGAGCAAGGAAATTGGTTCAAAGCTTCTTGGCAACAGACTGAAAGAGCAGATAACATCTTAAAATTCTTCTACGCTCAGCCCTTGCTGCATGTGACATTGCTGAACAGATGTTGTTTAACCTGTAACTGTAGCTGCTGAGCGCTGAGGGGAGGGAGGGAGGAAGGAGGGGAGGAAGGAGGGGACCACACTCCGGCCACGCTGGCCTGGTGGCTGGTATAGGGTCTTTTCCCAAGGACCTCAGAGTATACGTTTTGCAGCGTTGTGTTCCGCAGGTAGCAGAGAACAGCGGTGGCAGTTGTGGGATTTGTGCAGTACAGCTTGTGAGCATCTTTGCTTTCTGTGGGCAGCCTCATACGGAAACGGGGCACTGCCGCCACTGTCCTGGTAGGCAGGGCAGAGGAGACGGAGCTGGTGATTTCTGTGTTTGCCAGGTGGTATCTGCTGCGCTGTGTGGGAGGAGTTCGGGAGACTTCCCTTGCTGAGGAATTGATATGCGGAGTGAAAGTAGGACTCTGGCAAACCTTGTCCGCTGTGGGAAAATCTGTCGCGGTAGAAACATTCAGTCCCACCCATGCTGACCTCACGTCTCTAACACAGCCAGGCACCAGAGTACTTCAGGTACTGTATCTCATGGCATTCAGAGTAGCCTGGGTCTCAAAATGGCAATGGTGGCTAATGGGCTGCTTGTTTCAAACTGCTGGAAATGTGGTTGGAGACTGCCTGTCGCTTCTCCAACTCAGCAGGTCAAGAATTTGTTTCCTCTTCTTACTTGACGTTGTCGTCTGGAGCTCTGAGGTCCGCCTGAGTGCATTCAGAGAGGTCTAGCGTATACCACTGGCGTTTCCCCCACAGCAAATCAGGAATATGGCATCTCCAGTTCCACCAGTTTGATCCATGCCCTCCCTTACTGAAGCATTAAGTCATCACATCCAGCCGCTGCTACCCCTGTCAGCAACCGTGGTGAAAAATTTGCAGGAAGAGTGTGGTGAAAAGAAGACTTTAAACAAAGTTTGACATTCACTGAAGCTGCTTCTGGAGACTTTGAAAAACAGTTCAGGGAATTTGGACATGTCATTTTTGTTCTTTCTAGTTCAGCTCAATTCTTATTATATAGACTTTATTTAAATGTCTCAGACGGCATCAAACGTTGCTCTTACTGGATGTGGAGCTGTCCTGGATTGTTGTTTGTTAAATGTTTTACAGACCGCTGCTTGTTCTTGAAATCTAACATTTTTTCATGACATTTTTCTGACAATGTAACTTTAGTCATTCAAACTTCATGTTACGTTAGTACTTTCTTGCATATTTAATGCATTTCAGTTTTGTCTCTGCAGCAGTTGCCAAAGTCTTCAGACAAAACCTTCAAAAATTATAGAAAGTGTAAATCTTCATTACAAAGTTAGATTATTCCAGGTATTTTCCCACGATAATGATTTCCATATGGTTGGTAGAGAGCTTGTGTGCTGTTGTGCTCTTGGAGGCTGTGCACACAAATCCAAGGGACATAAAAGAAAGCCTGAGATTGTGAGTCTATAAAATAATATGGCTTCATAATAACTGAAAAGCTACATTATCCTAAATACTCAGAAACAAATCTTTCCTATCCATTAACTGTGTTGTTACTAGCAGAACATTTGCTATCAAAAAGGAATAAAAAATCTTAAAACTATTAGCTGGAGGAATGCCAGGAGGTGAAGAGCAAAGCGTGCACATATGCAGTGTGCAGATGTTCTCCACTGCGTTATGGGGCCAACAGAAGAGTGCAAAAACAGTGCTGTTTGTCGTCATCTCAAGCCAGTAATTTGCATTTAAAACTCACAAGATCTTCTATCATCCCTCTATTTCTTCTTCATTTTCATAGAAAATCATTCCAACATTAAAATACTTTCTTTCAGCTTTGAAGTAGTGTATGTCCAAAATCAGCTTCTGACTACTTGAGATAAAGGCAAAATGCCACCATGTAATAAAGAAATAAAGTTTTCAGCAGAAGAAGGCTGCTTTGCTTGCCTTGAGGTTGCTCTTTAGCTTTGGTGTGTGCGAGAAAAACACCTCTCAATCAGTTCTCTTCCATTGCAAAGGCCTTGGCACTGCTGTACCTCCATCTTTTTTGGTACATGGACAATTGATCTCTGGGAACTGCAGTAGCGTAGTTGCACCCAGTTATTGAGCTCAGTTGAGGGATAAATATATAGTATTTAATGGTTTGCGCTTTGCAGAGGGGAGAAGAAGGACAGTTGGATTTGATAAGCAAATGATGTCTTCTGAATTTTAAGTTCTACAAAATCATTTCGGCTGTCATTAGAGCTCAGACACCTGAGAAACTCAGGTGGTGAAAGCAGAGGAATGGAGATCTAATAACTCCCCTTCCCAGTAAAATCAAAAGCTACCAGCTGGAAAAGGGCAACCAGGGTAATTTTTTAGAGCTTTGTTCTGGTTTCAGCTGGGACAGAGGTAATTTTCTTCCTAGTAGCTACAGTAGTGCTATGTTTTGGCTTTAGTATGAGATTCGGTATGAGAAGAATGTTGGTCACACACTGATGTTTTCAGTTGTTACTAAGAGGTCAGGGACCCCATGTTTTGCTCGTGTACGGGTGCACAAGAAGCTGGGAGGGAGCATAACCAGAACAACAGATCCAAACTGGCTAATGGAGTATTCCATATCATATAACATCATGCTCGGTATACGGATGAGAGTCGGGCCAGGAAGTTCGCTCTCTCTGTTCCAGAATTGCGGCTTTTGGGATCTCTCTGCCCTCTGGAATGGCTAGCTGGGAACCAGCTGGGCCTTGGTTGGCGGGTGGTGAGCAATTGCATTGTGCACCACTCATTGATATATTCTATAATAATAATAATAATAACAACAACAACAACTACTACTACTATTATTTCATTATTTATATTTTATTTTATTTCGATTATTAAATTGTTTTTGTCTCAACCTAGGAGTCTCCCTACCCCTACTCCTCCAATTCTCTTCCACATCCCCCAGGGTGAGGGGGAAGGGGGGAGGGTGAGTGAGTGGCTGCATAGTATTTAGTGGTCTGCTGGGTTAAATTATAACAAACTTAAAGAAGAAAAAGAGAGGAAATGAAAGAAGTATCTCGGATATTTCTTGGCATTGCCATTATGGAAAAAGTCTGTCTGTTGCAGCATTTAGGCTGTTGTCCCTCCAGATGAGGCCGTCACGTTGATCCAGGTGCAGGAGAGCCTTGCTCGAGAGGAAGGAGTGTAGAAACACTGAGTGAAAGGGAACAGGAGCACATTTAGACTTTGATTTAAAAACAGTGAACCTCACTCTTCACTACTTGCAGCTTGTGTCAGCCTTTTTTACCAGTATAAAGAAAGGGCAAAATCTATTTCTCCTTTGACATCCAGCCTCTTCTGATGAGGCAGCAGCAGGAGCAGATGACTGAGAATCAGGGTCATCAGAAAAACACACAAAACACTTGGAATTCAGGCTGTATCTTATGTCCCTATTGTACCAGACCAGCTCAAAAAGCCTCAATTATCGTAACACCACAAAGTCTGGAGCCTGTTTTTGAGCATGGACCTGTGACAGAGCTTTGCCTCCAGTCCTGCAGGTGCCAGGTGGCTGCAACAGGACTGGGACCCCAGTTCCCTGAACTCTGGGCCCCATTTGCTGCCAGACCAGCTCTCTTCCCATCAGTTCTTGATTTATAGAAGACAGCAGAATAGCTTGGCTGGAAGGATGATGTATGAACGTGGGGAGTATTGAACACACTGCATGAAAAAATAATCAGTTTCTAGAATTGGTGAATTAACTTAACTGAAAGCTGTACCTCTAGAACCTTCAGAATATGGAATATTGTAATTAATTGTGATTAATAATTAAAGATAGGCAGGTAATTAATTGATTGCCATTTGTACCAAAGTGCAAAACGATGATCCACTATAGCAGAGGCTTGTTAGTTTGGCCAGCTGCTTTTTAGCTGACTGTTACCATCACAAGGTGTCCGACACTAACAGCCAGGATCGCTGCATTTCAGGTACCCGGCAGCGGGTGTGGGGGAGAGCTGTGACAGCCAGAGAAGACTTCCTTCAGCCCACCTCCACCTTCCTCTTCACACAGAAAAAGCAAATTAACCCAAATGCAATAGGACAAGTATTTAAAATGCTAATACCTAATCATTTGGCATTATGAGGGAGGAAGGAGTGGTAGAAGGAGAAATTTCTTCAGGCCTGACATGTTCATAGATAAACACTTGGCTGCTCTCAATTCTCACACTAAATATCTCATAGAAAATTTGACTACAGAAAGGCGAGAAAAATACTAATATTCAAAGCCAAGGCATTCAAAGGGTTTTAAAACCTTTTCTTAACCCATAAGTAGGAAAGAATGGTACCCAGTGACCTGAGTGCTCACAGCTGAAGAATCCCTTAATTTCATTCGTCCTCTTCTCTCTTTTTGGAGTAATTTCTTCGAGCACGCAATTTTTGCAGAAGCACAGATCAGGCTGCTTTTAATTTTATGCCTTTATTGTGCGTTCAGGTGGCTGCCTGGCACATGCTTGCGTTTTGTTTACATGAGCATGTCCAGGGGACGTGGCATGGCTGATGCGAATTAACACCCCGAGCTGTCACTTTCTTCCTGGTTCCTGTCACTCCTTATGTGACAGTGCTAATGGGAAAACCAGAATTTGGGGGAGAATTTCTTGCCTGAATTTTGAGCTGTAACAAAGATGAGGGGCCTGCAGTCTGAGGCAGAATTTTTCAGATATCTGAATTTTGCTCGACTGAGTGTGTGGGACCAGCCTGGGCCTCCTTAAGCATCACAGCTGTGGTTAACGGAAACCCCAGTGTGCACTCTCCTGCTTGTAAACGTGTGTTTGTTGACCATTGTGTATTTGGCGGGATGCTGTGACTGAAGGGCCAAATCAGAGGGAAAGGGTGTAAGCAGGATAGCGGGAGGTTAGCACAAAGCTGCAGAAGATTTTGCAAAAAGCGAGCGCGGATGTAGGACCAGGGGGAGGAGGCATGAATGAGACTGGGATGCCGTGGTGGGAAAGCGGGAACGCAGAGATGGAGGAGCTGGAAGGAACTGGAGAGCGTTCGCTGTTGGGGTCAGCGACTGGATGTCCAGCTGGGGGCTGAGGACTTTTGAGAGGTACGGACAGGCCTGAGGGGTATTGACGGGGTTGGAAAAAGTATAAAGGGTGAGAAGCAATAATGCCTATGAAAATCTTTATAGAAATATTTGAACCTCTTACGTATGAATCTGTGTGAAAATCTGTGTCAGCTATACATATAACAGGCCAATGGTAATGTTTTATGGAAAATAAGCTAGCACTCATTTTATTTCTTCTTCATACTTCTGAGGGCAAGTATTCTTTGACAAATTTGACAAATTTCCCAGTTTTTAGAGCTGAAATACAACCACTCAGTAATTTATAGTAAAGCTATCACTAAAATTCAGAATCAATTAATGAGAATGGTGTTAACTCACTGAACTTTAGAAAAGTTAAAAGGGAACACAGAAAGAAATGTGCCTTGCTGTCCTTTTCACCGAGTTTCTGTCTTTTACATCAAGATGTTGAAAGGCCAAAGCAGCACTAGGGAAATACACTGTTGAAAAACGAAGTCATTCTCCCCTCCTTAATTAAAGAAAATGAACAATTTAAACTCTCAGTTGATGGTTCGAGAACCAAAGCCAGACTCGTGAACTTTCCAAACGTACTTAAGTTCCCCAAAGTCTGCATCAGGGAACTGGCAAGGGCTTTGTCTGTAATTGCTCAGCTGAATTACTTGGTCTATTTTTCTTTCCTCTTCCGTGTCTGACTGCAGAATAACCTCCAGCAGAAGGACCTACTTTTGCTGTTTTATGGGCAGGGTCCTATACTCAGCGACGATTTCAGTGCCACATGCAGCCTGTGTAGTCTGTGCTGGGACTGAGGTGGCCCCAGGGCAGGTACACCACTGCCTCGCTGGCAGTGTCACCGTGACCCTCCAGAGGTCTGTCCCCATGTAGAAAAAACCTCATCTCATGGCTGCGGTGTAAGAGTACCTGCTGCGTTTTTCTCCCTTACTCACCCAAAGAGGGTGGAAAACTTCTGCAGTTACTAATCTTACTTTCATCCAGCCTGTTTCACAGCTCTGCCCAGCTGTTTACAAGGAGCGCACCTGTGGACAGTCATTCACACCAACTGCTAGAGGTCGATTAGGCGTTCTGCCTGGGTTTATTTCTGTACTGATAATAGGGATTGAGATGTTTGGGGTTTTTTCTCAACAAGCACCAGTTGTGGCTTTATATGTACCTACTGCTGCCCTTTCCTGATAACATTTACATACCGAATTTCTTGGAAAACGCTTTACTGGCAATGTCCTCTCTCAGATGGCCAGCGCTTGTGTAGGTGGGGAAACCAGGCTGGACTTGGGAACTGACTGCCGATCTTGGCTGCCTGAATCCTCACTCAGAAGTAGCCTTGGTGTAACACCGTCCTAGTTTGCTGCTGCCTACCATTAGCTTATCTGAAAAGCCAGCAGTAAAATAAAAATCTGTTTTTGCGTGTGACCCATTCGTTGTGGTTTGCAGCAAACAGGATGGAGGTGATCAGAGGCTGTTTTAAGATCAGGCACACTGATGGAGGAGTGCTCTGTGAGTACCTGTTTGGAGGACCAAAAGCAGTCTTGCATGAGTGTAGCAAGCAACTCAGATTTATGGTTGCCCAGCCACCTCCGAATGTGCTCCTGGCACTACCAAAGGCAGGAGCCGGGCCGGGCAGACCTTTGGTATGTCTCAATGATCAGCAGGGCCTTTTTAAGCTTTTTCCCATTTTCATAACGTGTTCTTGACACAGCTTAAACCTGCTGTTGTACTTGGACAGCCGGCACTTGCAAAGAAACTAACTTGGCAGGCCTCACCTGAGCGAGCTTGACCAATCTCCATCGTTTTTGTACAGACACAGCGCTTTACAGTAGAGTGGGCCTGTTCAGCCCAGAGATCCCTGTCGGTGTCCCCCATGGCTGCTGTGCCACCGGCCCCTTAATGGCACACAAGAGCAAAGCTGCTGTGCTGGGTGGCGCGAGGTGGGCAGGTGGGAGAGAAAAGGTGCAGAGCAATGGGCGCCTGCCTTGCTCAGATCCAGCTGTAGTTTCAGGAGGGTGGGCAAACACCATGACATCCCTGGTGACAACAGGGGAAACCCTTTGTGGTCTTCTGAGCCCCAAGTGCCGTTAAGGGCTACTAGAGATATTTTAGGTCTTTCTGATGGGACTGTAAAAAGGCATTGGAAATCGAGGTAAAAGTGTTCCCTTTATATATAAAATAAATATAAAATCAAATATATATGTGTCTCTATAAAAAATGCACGTGCGTGCATGTCAACTGTGAAGGAGTCAGTCCTGAAGTTCATAATCAACTCTTCCTTCATGCACACACAAGGCTCCCAGCAAAGTATATAAATGAAATCAAGCTAAAGAGCAGGAGTAAATATATGGACTTCTAAATTGTCAATGTGTTTGATATGCATTGCAAGTAACAGAAAGAGGGATGGTGTAAATCAGAATTTGACTTCTCTCCCTTCCCTGTATCATAAAACATAACGAGTCTCCACGGGCACGGAAGAAGGCCCCATCTCCTTCCTTGTGATGGAGCAGTGCTATAAACCACAGCAGCAGAAAGATGGCTCTGTCAGGTTTACTGAGCAAGACCTTGGCGGAGTTGTTTAGGGCATATCTGCAGGACCAGACATGAAAGCAAGCTCAGCCCAAGCTAAGTGTGAATCCGCAGGGGCGGGGGAGCTGGGCTGGGCTTTGGGCACCTGCTGGTTTGTCGCTGCGTCCGCGCTGTGCCAGGCGGGTTCAGTGGCACCAGATTCCCTGTGGTGAAGGCGTCCCATCACTTTTCAGAGTAGGGATACTATAAGGAGATCTAACTGGCATCCTCCTCAAGAGCATTGTGAGAAAAAATTTGTAGTGGTCTGAAAGTACTGTAAAGAAATGCTGTCAGTATTTTTATCAGAAATCAGTTAGATGAGACTCAACAATTTACTGTGCTTAAAATTACTAAGAACCTGACAAGCTGCCTTTGTCTTCCAGTTAAAATTTACATCTGCTCTAAAACAAACAAAAAATGCCCCAAACTCAAGGAACTTTCTTGTACTTCTGAGCTGTCTTTTAGCTCATATGAGTTCTCCTTCAAAAAAAATTAGTCTTTTATCAAGTCCCCTGACATGCAGTGGAGCTGGATTCAGCAGATTCAGATTTACTGTCTTGAGTTTACTGTGCCAGCTTTTGCTAGAGAGCAATCTGGCCTGTTAAAAGTTGTGTGTTTTTGAATAAAGTTCTCATGCAAATGCAGTTTAGAAGACCTTGAAGTAAACAATAAAAATCTTCTATTTCATGCTTGCATATATATTTATATTAATCCGCAGATCAGTTAACAAATGCCATTTTTGCCTTAAATACTGAGTTTGATGAAAACAGTATTTTGTGCCAAGCTGGTTATAACGCTCGCGTAATTCAGAAAATATATGAGACATTAAAACTCTGTGACATCTCCTTCCCATGCTAAAGACTGTAAGAGAGATTGATGGGACCAATAAATCCATTCCCATAGGGAAGACTGTAGCAAAACTGGGAAGCGGTACAAAATATAGCCCACCTGGTAGTTTTATGGCCCTATCTGAATGCTGTAATAATTTTAAAGAGATGCTGATTAGTATCAGCAACAGGAGTTGAATTGGCAGCATCAGGAGCATCAATTTCAGGAGCAGCACTGGAGGTCCTTAAGTTCCAATTTTGTGACTTGGATGCAAATGATTCATCCAGTCAGCAGGTGCTGTTCAATCCGTACTAAATATATATAACTAACAGATGAAGGAATGCAGAATTTGCACTTAAAGAAATAATGTAATGCCTCAACTGTCATCGAAAATCAATTATTTGAAAGGATATTTTAGAGTACAGACAGAAAGTAAACAGAAAATATACAGGCCCAGCTCTTCATTGAAGTGAGCGCAGGCACTCCGGTTTATCCTAAGCAGGAGTCTGGCATGGAGATGATCCCTTCACTTTTGTCGTGAGTTTCTGCAGGTTTCCACAGCCAAACCTCTTCGTGCTAAAACCCAGTCAAGCAGCCGCGGTTGGCTGCAGCCAGATCATCAGTATTCATCTGGATGGGCCTGAAGGAGGAAAGGCAAAGCACAGTAATTCAGAACGGCAGAAACACCCTTCCACAGCCAAGGACAGTTTTCAGTTTAGAAGCTGCATAAATGTGTTCCATGAACCTGAAAACCAGCACGATGGCGTGATGCCATCGGCAAGAGGCATCAATGATTATGCTTTGCAAGCTCTTTGTGTCCTTCCATGCAGGTGCTGTCATTCGGGTTTGTGTGTTTTCAGTGTTTTCCTGGATGTGGTGTCTGAGGCACACAGGTACACACGTGTATTTCTCATGAAGGGAGGAATTCTCCACAGGCTTGCTGTGAAATGAGGTCATTAGAGAGGCAAGGGCTGTGAGTGGTACTTGATGTTCAGCTGCAGATGAAAGTCACATCCTCGTAAGTCTGTTTGCTTTGAAAAAGACATTTTAAAATTTTGGTTTAGATATAATAACAAATACCTTAGTATAAACCTGACATGCTGAGTTCTCCAGCCGTTTCAGGTCGGGGAGGAAGGACTTTCTGCAGCAGACTGTTCCCGTCTGGTGTTGTCCCTTGTACTACACAGAAACACTCGGCTGTCTGGCAAGCCAACTTGTTGCTGTCACACTGATCGGGAACACAGACGATACCTCACCATGCCCACTGTGCCGGGGGTGGCAAGTCAGAGGAAGGAGTCTCAGAGCTGCTCCTGGTTGAGGGGAGGAAGAGGTTATGGGAGTACATGTCTCTGGCACACTCCTGCTTTTAGGAAAAGTTGTGGTCTTTGGACTGGAGAAGGAATGGGGCACAAAGCGGCCCTAACCTCTCCAACCTTAGATAGGAAGCTGGGATGCGAGGTTAGGTGTTGTCCCCCGGCTCACTCTTTGTACTCGGTTGTGCAAGTGGTGATGCTGATCTCCGTGCGATGTGCCGGTGCTTGTTCAAGGCACAGCTTCTCTGGCGTCCTGTCTCGCTTGCACTTTGTTCATTTCTGCCTCTTTTACACAAACAAGCAAAAATTCTTAGAAGAGCTGCTAATGGAACTTGCATGTGTCCCTGTATTTTTGTGTGGAGCTGCTCTTTCAAGGGGAAGCTTAATAGATTTTCGTGATTATCCTCTGTGAAAAGTGGCTGTTACACCATTCCTCTAACAGCCACCAGTCACGACTGTTCGTGGTACAACTGTAACGTGTTGCTACTGACATGCTAAGGTTTTATTCTCCCCTGTTTAATTCAAAAATAATTGAATGTACACAAGCAGCAGAGAGTGGTGTGTTTTATCCAAGATACATATAAACTCTGAAACTGCCATTGGTGTTTCACCGTCCTGCCGGTAAAGGGCCAGGACACGTACCGCGTTGAGGCTATTTGTTTCCAGCACGTTTGCATTCAGGCTGTCCACCAAGAACTTTTAGTGTGTCAGTTCTATAGTATATCAAACGGAATTTGAGTTTGAGAGTTGTGTCGGGCCACTCTGAACACAGGTGTGGTGAGACTGGGAGTTCATAGGGCTCAGCAGGACTTGAACAACCCGCACTTGGGACAGGCAGAGAACGCATGCAGCAGGTGAAGCAAGAGAACGGCCCATCTGCCAGTGTGTACATGGTCCAACACAGTGAGCCCTGCTTATCTGTAGGCTGTAAGACAAATATTTCTCTCCTCACGACAATTTGGGGCTCCGGCTACGTTTTGTCATAAATACAGCTTTTGCTGTACCTGTTAGGCTGGGACTTTCTGTTTTGCACTGTTTTCCATGGAACCGGTTCCTACAGAGTTTAATGACAAATGCGACTGAGATCAGCAGAGCCTTGAGCGTGCTGGCCATTGATCTCATGACGGAATGTATCAGCTCCATTATTCATGGTAGTTCCGTTCCTATCACTATTTCTTTTTTTAGTTCTTTGTCATTAATAAAAAGAGGATGGGAAATACCTGCTGTGCTCATTATCTTTTCTATTCCCCTATTTTTCTGCTAATTTCCTGATATTTTAATTTCTTTTTTTTCATTCTTTCTCATTTTGGTTCATTTTCCTTTAAGGCATTGTAATTAATGGACTGTTCTAATTTCCTTTGAGACAACATTCTTAATTGCTGTAATTCTCACTTATGTCTTTTAGGCATCCCTGCTGGCATTGATTAATTTCAATTTGCATTCCTGAACGCTGCAACTATAAATACCCAGTCAATACATGTAGCCTCTTGTCCTTTTGAATGCTATACAGGTTTTTCTTTGCTTTTTTGTAGCTAAACTAAATGGTAACTTGTGGTTGTAGCATTATCTTAAAAGCTGGCATACGTTTGCCTTTATTGTGGTCGGTAGGTTGTGCTTTGGGTTGGTGGTAAGTGACAGGGAGTTTTACGTGATGTGTTCCACTGTGCACGCCTGCCTTTTTTTTTTTTGTTGTTATTTTGAGAATAATAACCTTTAGGGTTTTTTTTAAACCAAATTGTCCAAATGAGTTTTTCAGGGATAGAAATTACGAGTTGTGAATAGAACTTGCCAATCTGGAAAAAAAAAAAAAATGTGCTGGTGACACAAGATTTCTTTTATAAAGAAAAGTTGTGAATGAGATCATATAAAGTTGAGGATCTCCAGCTTGGGTGCTTAATGAAGGCAGCAGGAGCAGCATGGCAAATGCCATTATGCAGAAATGTTTTGCTGTCTCTGCCTCTTTGCCCTTGTCCCAGTGCCAGCGGTGACCCCTGCCCCAGGGATCGGCCCCTCGCAGCGTGGCAGGACAAAGCAAGTTGAGGGTCTCTCCCACTTGCCTCCTGACCCCGCCTTCCCTGAGCTTTGGACTGAACAGCTTTGAGTAGATGTTTTTCCACTGTCAGCTCATTTCCTGAAGGCCACCAGAAAACCCTCAAGGGAAATAAGTTTTAGTCACAGCGGTAAATAAAATGAAACAAAGCGAAGCAGCTGTGTCGTGTTACCAAACCCCTCGGTCACTCGGTCCTCGTGGTTTCTCACTTGGCCTTTCACTCTGGCACAATTACTTCTTACAGGTACAGAACTTTAAAGTGAGATGAAAATTACTTGGATATGCTTCAGAATAAGTGCAACAAAATTGCTCCAAACGCAATAAAAATATCCCCTGCAGAAGAATCTTATTTATAGATCAAAGAAATACAACAAATGCAGCTGCGTTTTCTGTCTGGGTAACAGAGTTGCAACAGGGAAAGATTGCCGAGTTGCAGTAAAACGGAAAAGGAGTGACCAATTGTCTTCCCACCAGTTAAGATGATTAATTAATGAATAAGGACAAAAATTAAAAGCCTAATGCATTAAAATAATATTTATACTGGTGATTTAAACTGCTTTCATAGATTACCTCCATTCCAATTTGTGTCCACTGCACATCATTTGCAAATAACAAGTGATGGGGCAGCACGCGGAACAGGCAGGAGGCAGGAAGCGGACAGATCCATAGTCATGCATGCGGTTACAGAGCTGCCGCTGGCAAGCCTTCATTGCACCCTTTCCTGCTTCCACATGTGTTTCTTTGGAAGTGTTTCATCTTTTCTGAGTATTCTGATTTTCTTTTTTTTTTTTTTGTGGAAAGTGTTCGTGAACTATCATCACGTTCAACAAAGATTCCCACTTTCCCCCGCTCGTTTTGGTTTTGCTGTAATTTTTCCATTTGTTGACAAAAAATGATTCTCATTGCTGTGTTCTTTATGAAATGTATGGTAAAGACATTTCATTGCAACCCATTCAAACGCCGATTATAATGAAATGCGACATCGGCTGGCAGGAAAGCTCTCTGGCCAGGCAGCATCCAGATAAGGCAGTAATGTGCTCTGAGGACAGGCTGCGCTGTCGTTACAACTTTTGTTGACACCTTTGCTCTTAAATTATGTGCTTTTATGCTGCCCTGGGCACTTGGCTGCAGGGCGCGTTGCCAGCCCCGGGCAGGCGCGTCTCATGACTTCCCCCAAGAAAGCAGAAGCACGGAAATAGTGGGGTAAACTCCAGCTTCCGTTTCCACCTCTTGTGTAATATGTCTCCTCCACGGGTGAAATCAGTGGTTGCCAGCCAGCAGTCTTTGAAATCCTACGGAACACATGGTGCCTTCCAGCAGGAGTTTGCTGACAGCGGGGTCTCTGTGAGAAATCAGGTCGGTTACTCAGAGCTGCAGCTCTGGGTGGTCTAGACAGTGCCGTGGGGCTTGGAGGGTGTTTGAGGCTTTCCCTTTCCTTTTGCGGTAGGCTGTTGGACCTGATCACCTGCCTAGGTCCGTATGCAGACACGAGGCACTGAAATCACTGAGCACTGGCCCCTTTGCAGCCACGCCGCCACAGCAGGCTCCAGCGTGGTGCCCACCTCTCTGGTCCCAGTGATGCTGAGGGGCTCAGGATGCTGCCTGCTGGAACAAGTGCTAATTACCAAGTCCTGAGGGAAGCTTAATTAGATGGGGTTTGTATCTTACTTCTTATTTCAGGAGTTTGTGCTGGGTGAGTGTGAGGAGAGCAAAGGAGAAGCCTGTCATGCGCTTTTACACTCATTCACCTTCACGCTTTTTTCATTCTTATTAGCTTGGCAGGTTGTCAGTGGGATGGAGAAAAGCCTCTAATAAGAGTGCTGGGAAATAGCATACAAGCAGCACTGCGAAGTGCACAGTCTGTGAGAAAGGAGATTCAGGGAAGAAATGAAAGCAGTTGTATGAAAGGATAAAAGTAACAATTATTCCTTGGCAAAAAGTGTGCGCTGCCAGCTACGGTGTTGAGTCAAGTCTGCTCATTTTCAGCCTGGTTGCAGTATTCCAAAGACTGCTCTTGAAAACTCTTGGTGATCAGGGGCACGATGTCCTGCTGGAGGCCAGGCACCTGCGTGTGCCCTTGGTGTCAATACTGGGGCCAAGGAAGTTTTTATTGTTCAGGGTCATCACTGACAGCATTGTGCTAGGGTAACTCAGAAGCAAAGCCTGACAAAATCCAAGTAACTTTAGTTATAAGGATGGTTGAAGCAATGTAAGGCCTGAGAAGAAAGTTGCATGGGAGAGAGGAAAGGCTGCGTTGGGAGACTTCGTTGACTACATCCCTGATCCCGGTGGGCTACAGAGCTCTGCAGACCCAGACCCTGCCCCAGCAGTTTCACACCGACTCCAGACCCAGTTCACTTCTCAGTGGGTCCTGCGTAACCCAGGTCCCACTTTGCTTGATACGTGCTGCTCACAGGGCAGAGGGAGTGATCCCAAGCCTGAGGAGCAGACAGGTTTGCAGCAGATGTACGGTTATTCCATAGCAACAGATGGGCAACATTCCCACTTGAGTTTTTGGGGGCACTGCCTTTCAGACCTGCTCTTCACCAGCTGTAACTAATTTCTTTTGCAGCTGACTGAGTGCAAGGGGACGTGGTGCGCCAATGGTGGCCACCCAGAAGGCTATTTAGTATTTCATTGACCTGCAGGCCAAATTGATCTGTTCGCTGGGTTATCTATTTGACCGTTGTTATATACAATATTTGTAGCATCTTTCCGAAGAGGGCTATCACTGTACAGTGGGTTTTGTGCCCCCAGTTTGCATATTTGTGCCCCTTCAGATCAATATTCCCGCTGAGCTGGCCGTGCTGTGATATGCTGAGAGCGGACAGACCAGGCTTTCTCTGAAGATTTGTTTTGGTTTATGTTAATAATAAATTGGCTTATTCTCCTTGTGACTTGGTTTTAAAAAGAGATAGATGGCTTAAAATGAGAGCGTATTAAAATTCTAGATGTGTTGGGAGCTTGAACAAGCTGGGCTGGTGTCCAGGATGCTTCGTGAAGAGACGAAGACAGGAGGAGAGGCAGCAGCAGCAGCAGCGTGAGCAGGCAAGAAGTGGTGAAGTGGTAGCTGGCAAGGTGCCGGGAGGGAGTGATTCCCCCTTGCCGATGGGGGAAGCGCTATGAAGAAGGTGCTGCTGTGCCTGTGCTCTGTGTAGAGCTGCTTTGTATTTTAAATTGGGTTTAAGTTAAACTAGGAGGGAAACGCTTGAAAAACATTGCCCCTTTTCCCTTCGTTCCTTCCTCCTACAACTGATGCTACTTGTGTCTTTGCCATTTTCTCATTTTTCAAAGTCCAAATGTTTCTACTGGCTCTGTGCAAAATGAAGGCAAATATTACTTTTTTCGTGATTGCTTTTCCCCCTCAAGCAGTCCTTCCTAGGACAAAAATCTGAGAAACAGCTTACGTGGGGAAAATGCTGCTTCTTTCTGGACAAGGCAGATGTTCGGCAGGGCACAGAGAGGCGCGGCTGTAAGCTGCAGCAGCTGGGAGCCCTGCCAGCCCCCAAGGGGCTACGGCCAGGCACGAGGGCAGCATCACAAGCGCAGAATGCTGAGTAGCAGTGGGAGGAACAACATCTGAGAAAAATAGCAATAATCTGGTGTTTATTTGGGCAAAGCAATAGGTGGCACAGTAAGCTGACAGCATGTTGTCCCACCATCTAAAAAGTCTTTGGAGTGATGTGTTTAGGTAGTGCAGCAGTACCTGGCTGACTGGGCTGCATAAGAAAGTATCTTTTTTTTTCCCCCCAAGTATCTTTTTGATAGGGAAAAAAAGTGTCAATCCTTTTTCTTTTCTGCTTTTGTAATGAATTCACGTTTGTTGAGATTTTCTTACAAAGAAAATGATTAATGGGTCTTAACACCACTTTGCCTGCAAACGAACTTAAAATTAAGTCCATTTAATAAATGATAAAAAAATGCAATAGAGCTGAAGGGAGGGCCAAGTAATTTATTGATTTTTTTTTCCAAATTAATATATAAAAGAAATTTGAGCAGTATAATTTTCTGCTGGCTTCGTAAAAATGAATAAGCATTTTCTGCAAGGCACTATTAAAGCAGGAAGAGATGTAAATAAGGCAACGAACACGTTGTGCTATGGCTGGGATTCCGTTTTTGCAAAAGAATGGCATACTTAGGCAAAGCAAATAATTAATGAATGCTTTTATCCTCTGAAATATCAAAGGAGATATGAAAGATTTTCTGTTATTATGCAAAATTTTCAGTGAGGCAAGCATGTGCAAAAAGTAGCCAACCTGCACTGTAAGAATTGCTCCTCTGGCAGTTTTTCTTGTCTATAAAGTCACAGAATTAGTTGTATTCCTCTCTGCTCTTTACATAAAGTTAATGCATACACATGTGGCTAAGCTTGCCTCCGGTACCCCTGGCAGCCTGGAGCCCTGTGAATTTGTGTGCTGCTGTTGAGAGGGTCATATTGACCGGAGGCTAGTCTCACCCAAACATCAAGGGTCGTTAAGTTATTGTCCTAAAGGGGTACAAAAAATTAAACCAAATGGCTGAATATCGGTGGCTGCATCCTGCGCTGTGAACTCGGACTGCATCTGTAGCAAGAGTAATCCAACTTTTCTTCCTTCCCTGAATTTAGCAGCTGCCTCATAAATTCTCCTTCCTCGAACTGCCTGACACAGGAGCACACTTATTTAAGGTCAGAGGTAGCTTTTTGATAGCTTCCATAATGGTGACTGCCATTCTTAAGAACTATACTGGAAGAAATATAAATCGACTGGCATTTGCTGTCTGCCGCTGTTTATCAAAGTTCTCAGCTGTAAAAAATAAATATCATCATGCTCTTCCATTTGCTGCTAACACCACTGAAGCCAGGCGCTGTGGGGCTGACGAATGAGTGGCTAACGGCTCTGTTTGGAACAGCCTGGCTGCTGCCGGGGTGTTACTGAAGCCATTTGTTTGGGAAGGGAACCGTTGTCGCTCGCGTCTCAGCAAGCACTTTCCTGAGAAATATTTCCTGAGAAATTCCAGCAATAACTTTCCTGAGAAAGCGCAGGAAGTCTATATTTAAATTATATAATAGTTTGCACCGATGTAACACCACAGAGGTTTACTGTGCTGCAGAAACCTGCTGCTTCCCAAGCCTCTGCTTCTGCCTGGGTAGTCTCTTCACATTAACATGCACAAGTGGGAGAAGTTAAGTAAGGCTGTTTAGATTGCAGTTCNAAGCACTAACTTTCCTGAGAAAGCGCAGGAAGTCTATATTTAAATTATATAATAGTTTGCACCGATGTAACACCACAGAGGTTTACTGTGCTGCAGAAACCTGCTGCTTCCCAAGCCTCTGCTTCTGCCTGGGTAGTCTCTTCACATTAACATGCACAAGTGGGAGAAGTTAAGTAAGGCTGTTTAGATTGCAGTTCACCAAGTAAAAATGAAAGCCAGAACGAATAACTTCAGAAGCTTCTGAGAGCAGCCAAGTGTCTGAAAGAGTGATGTAATGTGCAAGAAACAGTAGAAGTTCACCATGGGGAAAAACAAGCCAATGTACTGGCAAGGAGAGTTGTCTGTTCGTATGCTAAAGCCCAACAGAGATCCATAAAGGCGGCCTTGAATATTAACAAAATCGAGGTATCTGTGGGGATTTGCCTTGTCTTCATGAGTGGTAGCAAGGGCGATGGCTGGGCCTTGCTCAGGTTGCCTGGTGTGGCTGCGGAGCGCAGAGTTTCTCCACTGGTGCAGTAGATCTCTCTGGATATACTGCTGCTTCAGCACTTCTGCTTTCGTCCTTTGCATCCAGGATCTTCTCATGGAAGAACACAAAGGTTATAGTAAAGAAAGCTGATGCTACAGAATAAGTGTTTTCATGTGCTGTGCAAAGTTATTTCTCTTTGGAAGACTTAGCACTTATGTGCTGGCATAGCCGCGTTCTGGATACCTGTGCCTGTCCTTGTTGTCCCAGCCAAGTGTAAAGAGCCAAACCTGAGATGTGCTGTTCATCCTTAAAGGCTGCTAAAAATCCAAAGTGACTCATGGATTCTTGGTTCAGTTCTTCAAAGAAGGAAGGATTGTTACAGCAGGGGCTGAGACGTACAGATAGCTTAGTCATGTCTCAAATGTCGATGCAGTACCATAGTTAGACATAACCTGTAGTGTTTAAGATTTACACATGGTGCGCCGAGAGGCTCAGTAACACATCCCAAACTCTCTTTCTCCTAAGGAACAGTGTAAGTCAGTCTGTGGAAACATCTTTGGGGCAATTAGCAAAGAATCTGCAGCTCTGGTGCAAAATTCAAAGTGAATCGAAACTAAAACATCTGGGGCATTTTGGAGAGGTTAGTTAGCTTTTGTGAAAATGTAAATGTGTCCCGGCACTCCTGACTTTCAGGTTTGAAGTTATCTTTACTCGTAGCTCTTGACAGAAATCCGCTATAAGTTATTGACTGGATCGCTTTGGTCTGCTCACATTCGCTCGTCCCTGCTTGCATGACACTACTTTCAGATTTGTTAAAGCCCCTGCAGCTGGGCCCCCGATTGCACATGTAGGGTTTCCTCAAAGTTTTTAGAAGAGCTCCTGTGCGGCGAGCTCAGGTTGTAACATTCACAGCAGCTGAAAGGTGAACTGAGAAACATGCAAATGTAAGGAACACTTCATATCTTTCCGCTGGTTGCTTTTTATGCTATACCTCACATTCGGCTCCTTGCTATAGAAGATAGGAGGATATGAGTTATGAGGGTACAACTGTGTACTTTACTTTCTATCACAACCCTTCTGCATAACAAGACCCTTATGTTCTTCAAAGCTTCTCAGTGCCACCTAACATAAATATTAAACAAGTTATACTGATAGTATTCCTATGCCTTTACTTAGTGATACTACATCATCCTACATTTCACTTGTGAATTTTCCGGAGATTGGACGTAGCGTTTGGCTAGACAGTGAGCACCGGAGAGAGATGATGATACCGTAATCAAACTTCTCAGCTCCGCTCCCGTGGCAGAGGGAGGCTTCAATACAGGTCCTCCTTCCAAAAGTACACCACAGATTGCTAAGTGTTATTACAGCACACTTGCTTTTTGTTAACACAACCTTATTTAAGCTTGAGTGAAAGCTTTTGTGAGCCTTTGGTGAACGCTTCTGTGGTGTGGGCGTTTTGCTAATGACCTCTAATGAGCAGCAGCAGTTAACAAGGAGCAAGCTGAGCGGCTAACTGATTCGCACCCATGTGCGCGGGTGATGCTGCGCACTGCGCGCAAACAGACCAAGTGAGGATGGGGTTTGTCACGAGAAGTGACTAACTGTGAAGTGTACGAAGTTGAAAGCCTGCTGGCTCCTGTCCCAGCTCTTGGCTGGGAAGAAGGAGTTGGAGGAGGGAAGAGGCTGCAGCTACCAAAGGCATTTCTGTGCCACACGGTAGGGTATGAGTCAGAAATAGCAAGGATGGCTCTTAGCAAGCTGTTCTATAGCTGGTTTACTTTCTACAGCAACGCTCCCTCGTCTAGCACCAGAGTGACTTTCCCCAGGCAGCTCCACGTTACAGCTTACAGTCACTTCTGCTGCCCCTTCGTGGGGACAGATTTCAGACCTGCCACCGTCGTCTACCATCTCTCCCAGCCGGTGAGATCTTGTACCCTTCTTGACTTCTCCCTCCCTCTCGTCATCAAGGAAAATGCATGATGAACCCAGTTGCAGCCTGGCAGAGGCTGTGATGTTTCTTGCGCTGCAGTGGCTGCACAGAGCCGCGGGGTCTGGGTTGCAGTGCACGTGCTTGCCGAGTGCTGTGTGAGGGTGCTGATCCCCAGCCTTACGTGCCCCTGGGTATCAGTCTGACGGCACTACTGTCCTGCCATGACACACTTCAGATGAAAGCTTTGAAAATTGGATGTTGTAGTGATGAAATGAGCTCATCCTTCTCACCTCCCTCATCTCTTTCATTGCTGCACTCCTTCCTTTGCTCATGTTCAAGAAGTCCTGAGAAGCAGCTGGCAATCTTGGCTGAAGACTGTTTGCTTGTGTCCTGGCTGTTTGCTGGGGTGGGGATGTGCACGGTGCAGCTTGCTGAGACCTGCTCCTGCTGGAGGCTGAACTCTGCTGCTGCCAGAGCCTTTAGTGGGAATGAAGAGGGGCTTTGCTCTTTGCTGGGGTACCTGGCAGTTGCAGGAATCAATTCCTAGCATAGAAGGAAGTGGTTTCTTTCCTGAAATGAAGAATACAGGGAAGTCTCAGATAGCAAGGTCAGATCACTACGATGACGAGAGGAGATGTCTGTCAAACACTTAGCATCAATATGATGTCATCTTGTAGAGAATAGCAGATGTGTGTAAGCTCTGCACATTACAAAACACTGAGGAACTATTCTTTCCTAATCCATTGAAAATTAGGAAAGATTTCAGCCCATGCTTCCATTGCACTGTTTTATTCATGCAACACACATTGCATTAAAAACACATTAACAGCACTTAAAGCCAAGCAAGAAAGAGAGGAAGAAAGAAAAACGGTGAAGGTTGAAACAGGTTTTGCTGTATCATGTCCCTCATTACCCAGTCACCGTAGGATGCTATTTGATAGCTTTTTCCTGCACTTGGCATTTGTGCCAAGATACTCGAGGAAATATGCCTTATTCTGTCCTCGCCTGTGAATTTCTTTGCCTTTATGGTTTCTCATTATGACCTTAATGTTTCTTACTGTAGTTTTTAGGGTGTGAATAAAACCAGTGGCAGGACACATGGTGCTTAGAAAATTTTATCTTGTGTGGCTGGAGTTCCAGCTTATGGCTTTTTGTTGTTGCTTCAACAGTCTAACGCATGGCTAGAGGAAGCGTTTTAATCTGGTTCAGATGTTGTCTGCAGTAAGGGGGAGGAGAGAAACCTTCAAAAGTGCAGAGAGGCTAGCGAACGAGGGATGGCTGAATGCTGCAACGCTTCGTTATTCAGGGCATGCCTTCTGAAATGCACTGGTTGGTCAGCGATTTTCACGTGTGCCGGACCGGAGGCTATGAATCCCTTGATATTGAACCTGCAGAACCTCAGTTCTTGAGCAGAACTTGTGCTGCTAGGTTTGCATGGGCAGCAGATCAGATCACGGTGCTGGGCCTCTGTCTACAGCATCTTGACTCTGGGGAGACTGGAATATTTGCGGGTTTTAAATTAAATGCTTATTTAATGTATTGGTGATTGCATTTAGTTTTCGTTCCGCACTGGCAGTGCGATGCTGCAGGGCACTCTGGAGGGCATGAGAGTTTGCAAGGTGACTGGGTTAAAGGACTGACCGTCAGAAGTCACGCTTTGCAGGGAGACCTGTAGGGCAGCAAGCAAGCTAGGTGCTGCAGAAAACTTTAAAACACCCCCCCCCTTTTTGTTTTTTAGAACTGAACTCTCCATTAAGCTTTATACTCATTGTTATACCTGCTAAATGCCACTGCTTCTGGCAGAGTGTAGATGTCATGAGAACAGAACGCAGACAGATTTTTTCTGCCTGCGGTATTTTGCAGGTAATTGTCAAGGAAACGTAACTCCCTCTCTATTTAGGAAGTATAACCTGGGTGCTTTTATAACCTTAATGTAGGTAAAGCAGTGTTTTTGTTACGCAGCAGAAGGGAAGACCCCAAACCTTTTGAATGTTTGTGAAACTTCATGTTTTTCCAACCACTTAAAATTTTCTTTGAGAACTCAAGCTTCTTTCTGCAGTTATCATCCATACTTTGATGTCTTTATAAGTGCTACAAAAATGTCTCCCGGTCTGCCGTGGCTGTACATTTATAGCATGCTTACAGCAAAATCCTATTTCTGTTTGCAGTTGTAAAAACTCCCAAGCTGATCCTTAAATAGATCTGATTGCTCTGTAGTCCTTACTGCCGCAATTTGTCTTAAAAACATTGGTCTAGCCTTTCTAGTCATTAAACATATGCCCCCTCTGTCTGCCACCAAGGATTTCTGTGGCATGAGTAGTCTGTGCAGAATATTTCATATTTTCCACATGGGGATTAGAACAGGCTTAATGGAGTGTAAATCTTTATATAATTTGAATAAACAGGTTTCTGCCTTTCTTCTGATAGTTAATTTTGTTCATTAATTTTAAGCAGGACTAGCAGACCTGCCTTTGGGATCGGTGAGACCTGAGGTCAGAGCTGCTGGAAATGAAGGGCTGGAGAGAGACAAGCTGTAGTTACAGCAGGTTTTCCAGCTCTGATTGGGAATGCTGAAGGGCAGTGCTGTCCTCTTATGTAGGGAAGGCTCCGTGCACGGGCCGGTCCTCCTCTCTGAGCTCTTTAAGAGACCTGGCTATTGGTTTTATTACCTTATACATTGTTTACCACTGACTTGAAATAAACTCATTGCAATAGGAAATGAGTTTCCCTTTTTGTTAAATGCTTTAAATTCTGAATGTTGTCAAAGATGTTGAACATGCAGGGAAAAAGCAAATAAAAAAAATAAAAAAAAAATCCAAGGTTTTTGTAAAAACAAAGGATTTGTGGGTTTTTATGTGCCCAGTTTAAGGACTGCCTGCTGTCTGCAAGCTCTGGCCCAGGGGAGGGCTGTGAAGGAGCCCAGAGCGGTTCCTCTGGAAGTGGTCCCCCAGCCCTCCCCAGCACGTCCACGCCAGTCCCAGGAGCGGTGCTGCCGGACCAGAGCCTTCCTGAGGTAAACCAGCTTGGGTCCCCACCAGCCCCTGCCTCAGCAGAGAAGCTTGTGGACAGTCAGCCCTTCCATGGCTGATATTTGCACTTGTTCTGCAGTGAACGGCCATCATTTAAATGGAACCATAAGGTAATCATTGTAAGTGATTTTGAGGTCAGAAAGATGTTTTTGTTGTGTTTTCACTTGCCGCTCTTACAGTTTCTCCTGACATCATCCGTGGCACTGTCTTGGCATCCCAGGTTGGGTTTCCCTGCTGGAAGATAAACGTCACATTTCCGTCACTCCTGTAGGCACGCGCTGTTACTGTAGTTACTCTGGTGCCATTATAAGCTAAATGCAGTGTACTTTCTTCTCCTTTGGTGTTGCAAATTGACGTTAATAGGCATGGTTTGGAGAATGTTATTTATGCTAAAGAAATTATTGGAACTATTCTTGTACTTCAAGCTTTCTTGGTTCTTTTCTTTGTGCTCTTTATACTTAGCTTTTTGACTCGCACTTAAGACTGGGTGGTTGGGACATGGGCCTGTGGCAGAGTGAACGGAGATCTGTGGGATTGGTGGGGAGTTTTGTGTCAGCAAGTTATTCAAAACATGCCTCAAACGAGAACAAGTTCGGGGGAAAGGAGGACATCTGTCAAATGATTTGAAGAAATTTGAAAGAGTGGAGGATGCTGGTGAGAAATCAGGTGCTGTCGCTGATAGACGTTTCTCAAAAAAAAAAAAGACAAATAACCAGATGTTGAGATCTGTTTTTGTAAAGTATTGGGTTGTCCATCTCAGAGAGAAGAGGCATACGTTTGAGGCCTAATATTGCCGCGAGCTTTTCAGATTTTGCCAGGGGAGGCATTTTTTTAAAAGCTGTCGTCGTAGAGCGTGTGGCCCCTCCAGAGATGTCCCGGTGACGACAGCTCTGCTTCCTGAGCAAACCTTGCACACCTGCAGTGGCAGCCATTGAGAGTATGTGTTGTCTTTTATACATCTGTTTATGTTACAGCACCCCACTGGTTTCTAGTAGATGTACTGTGTGGAATAAAACTCATTAGTTTCTTGCTTTTTAGCTTTTTAATCAGAAATTCTGGGAACAATGCTTCAGTTTCATCCCTGCAGGGTCTCTAGTTGAGGTCTGTAGTGACATCCCAGGAATGTCTACAGTTCTTCCAGTGCAAGCGCGCTCAGATTACTACTGTTGTTCACACCGGCCAGCTGCCTTGTTTATAACCATCACCTCTCTCTGTTGAAGAAACAGCTGAAAATATCTCTTTTCATTTCAGAGCAACTTGCGCTTCTGTTTTGTCCCTCTGAGATATTTAAAGCTCAAACACTGTGCAGTGTTTTAACATAATTGTTGTGTACAGTTTTCCCTGTGTACTTTCTCACCTCAGCAAACAAAGAATTGCACATCATTGATGTTCAGAGTTTGCAAAATTTAGACCCTAGGGTTGTTTGTACACTATGCTTGTTCTATTTTTCTCTCCCAATGCTCATATCTGTCAGATGACAGATGGGAAATTCAGGATACTAGTGTCTATATGAAATGAGAAACCATTTTCTGTTGGCTTAATAGACAAGGCAGCAGTTCTAGGAGGGAGGCACCAAAGTTTTGTCTTCCCCAATTTAAGGCCTGAAAATAAACAAATAAAAACTCCGCGTATTTCTTGTTCTGCCATGAAGCGAGCTTCCTGTGCAGGCAACAGCAGGATCAAGCCTGGGAGCCCAGGCTGGAGCAGGAACGGTCCCCAGGTTTTAGGTGACGAGCAGGGTAGTTGTGACGCTGTCACCTGAAGATTGGCTCTGAACCTCACTCTGAAGCAACGGTCACATGGAAAATATTTCACATTCGTGTAGGTGATAATTACCTGTGCGAAGGTTAATACTGTTTGCTCGCAGTCGAGTCAGGTATGAAGCACTCAGATGTGCTTCCATGCTGCCCGTACTTGGAGTCTCTAACGCGACAGTTACAGGGAATGGTTTGTTCTTTGTGTCTGGAGGAGTTGCGTTGCACGGTGTCACATCATACACTGCGTGAAAGCACATACCACATACAGATCAAAGTGCACTCTAATTTTGGGGGGGTTTGCTTCATAGTCATGAATAAACGAAGAGGCAGGAAGGGCCATGGAAATGGTCAGCAGACTGGCAATCTGGTAGTGCTCTTCTAAAATGCAAGGCTGTGTTCTTGCTGAGCAAGGCCGCCCAGTGTGGCCAGAGCTGGCCCCAAGCACGAGGTGTCCCCTTGCCAGCCTGCTTATGCCTCTTGCTTTGCGGTCTTGGGCAAGACAGAGATGTGGCACTGAAATGTCCCCCTCTGTAGAGAAAGGATACCAATACTCGTCTTCCAAACAGGGATTCTGCTAGGATTAGACAGTTAATGTTTCTGTCTTTAAAATGTAAAGTGCTACGTAAATGATGAGCATCCCTGTTAAACACCAGGGACATCTGTGGTGTTGTGTAAATAGCAAACAATAATAAAAATGTTATATTGGGTAGACTTCTTCAATAGTTATTTCTTCAAGCTGCCAGTGTTATCTTTTTAAAATCACTCAGAAGCAAATTAACATGCAAATGTTTCTGCCTCCATTAGCAGATGGTTTTGCCAGTTTTTAGTTTAAAAGATGAACAACGCAAGGTTAGGAGTTGGAGCCCGTTATTCTCTGGGTGACAATGGAAATCACCTGTCAAAAAAGAATCCAAGGAAATTCTGCTTCTAGTTAAAAAACCTCACAATTGCTTAAAGGAAGTCTAAAGGGGAAATGCCATCTAAGATCTGGTGACCTGAAAGGAGCAAATAACTAAATGCAGACTCATTTTAAAAACTCACCTACACCTGTCATGGGAAGGCAGCGTATCTGGTAACTTCGTTGCACGTGATCTTGAATTTTGCAAGTTTATACATGTTTGATCTCACCGAAACACACAAATCAATGAAACCCAGCAGTGGGGCATGACTGACAGCCCAGTTTTCAGGTAGGCTGAGGGATTTTGAACAAATCCTAAATGAGTTCAGAGCTGGTCTGAAGCAACGTGAGTGAAGCAGATGGGGTTTGCTCCATATGAGTGAAAGGAGAATCAGATCTATTGCCTGGAATCGGAGCGTAATAATGCATCTCTCTGCTATTTTGCATGCCTTTTCCTGCTTATCTTGAGTTTTCACGCTCTTCTTCAGTGTTGTTTCTGGCTTTCAGATTATATAAACGTCCTTAGTCCCTTTAAGGGTATAGTCTTGTGTTACACGTAAGCCTATTTAATGGCAGCTGCTGTCAGAAGCGCACCCAGCTCCACTCTTGGCTTTGCGTTCCTCCTGTACTTTTTGCACTGGATCTTGCAGAGGTGGTTGGCCAAGCTTGGTGGAAAACTATCTCACTAAAAAAAAAGAAAACCACAAAATCCCCAACCCTACCTTTTCTCTATGATCAGGCCAGTCATCAAATTTAACACAAGCAAGGGGACAGGAACCTGGAGCAGCGACAAACTGCTGATTTTGGCAGAAACCCATAGTTACACCACCCAGTTACACCATTAAATGCCATGTGGTAGCACTCCTTGAGTGGGAAAGCCATGATATGAGCGTGTGTTCAGACTGATAAACTTGCTGTCAAGGGAATGTGCCACTCGCACACAGTGTAGGTCTTGAAAGAGACTTGTGTGCCTATGGACTTACCTTGTCACATGGAGAACACGCTGTGGAGCTTCTCTCCAGGGTGACATACCAGCTGAGGGACTCGGGACAGCCTTGCTGTGGCAATACAAGTACTGACGGTGGCAGCCCTCTGCTGCCTGGGAGCCTGTTAGGAGGACCAGCCTGCTGCCTGTGCCGAATCTGGCTGGGATAACATCAGTGCCACTCCTGGCCATCCCCCTCTGGCATGGCTGAGTTGGCGTGCCCTTGGTTTGCTGCTGTGAGATGTGTAACAGGGAGCAGTCAGTTCTGACATCAAGACTGACATCGAGATTCACATGCAGAGTTAACATTAAGCATGTGATCTACTCGGCATCATAAATGTTAGTGCGAACAGATGTCTCTGATAATTAATTAAATACTGATGGTGAATTCATAATAACTGAGACAGGAACAAAGTGACATTATATAACGTGCGAAACAGCATCTCGAGCAGCTGAGGGAGGGCTGTTGCATTACAGTCTGGCTATGCCCGTTGCAGTTCAAAAGCTGCTGGTGTTGCATGCAGGAGCAGAAAATCTCACCGTGCCTGGCTCCTGTCCAGCCCCCAGCCCTGCTGACGTCTGCCCATGTACTGGCAGCACTTGAGCAGTGCCCCACTGAGGACCACATCCTTCCTGAGTTGTGTGAGACCTGTGGCCGAGATAATGTACACAAGGACCTTAGCGAGAAGGTTTTGTAACTCAGTTTGGGCTCCAAAGGGCCAAAACAGCGGCCTGGAAAGTGCCGTCCGTATACAGCAGGTTTATGCCCGTACTTCAGATCTTTCCTTAGAGAAACACAAGGTCACACAGAGTCCTCTCCTGTTTTCCACGAGCTGCCATGAGCTAGACGATGGCTGTTACTCCCACAGGCGTTTGGGACAGTGCGTTTCATCGTTGCGCTTCAAGGCTCTCAGGTTAATTCAAAGTGAGTTTTACACTTCCTGATGTCCTTGCTTTCAAGTTCAAACCCTTTTACTTTCATGGCAGGAGTTACGATTATTTGAGTATCAGTTTAGATACCGCTTTTAAAACTGCCGATTTTAGATTGAACTGGTGCTGAATTCTTCTCCAAATGAAGCTGCAGCCCTGCAGCAGGGGCTAAAACAGCGTGTGCTGGAGGGCTGCGGGCTGCATGATGAGGGGCCATGGGAATGGAGGTGGTGTGCTGGGCTGGGGTGCTGTGTCCTGCTCTCCTCCCTCCCCAGGGCACTCCCAGGACGCTCTTGGGGTGAGACCCCAGTCATGAACTTCTGGAGTTGATGTGAGCTTGAGGACACTGTGAGGCTGTTGGTTTAGGGGCATCATACAGCTGGGACAGGCACAGAGCACCAGCAGTGCTGGATGGACCCAGCAGACTAAGGGGCTGCATCTTCCCTTGTGCCATGGCACGCCGGGCGCTGTGTACAGGGGCAGTGTTCAGCTCTGGGCCAACTGCCTTAAAAACTCACGGTGATTACTACTCTTCTTTCCCCATTCAATTACTGCTACAATTGTCAGCTAGAGTTGGCAGCTCTATTCTCAAGGCACTGCACTTGGGGAATACGGGATAGTTTTGAACACAGTTTTATCTTCAGTCATTCTAACAGCAGCACGTGTGTTACCAGGAAAGAAGGATCATCAGCTGAAGATGCTTTTGAACCAGTGATAGCGTTAACTCCGTATACGGTGTAACACAAACAGCCTATAACATTTCTTTTTTGCTATATGTAACACACAAACACAGTGGCTACCTCTATATAAATAAGGCACCTTAGCTTGGAAGCCAACAGGAGGAATCGGTATTCACAGGTCCTTTACCTGTCTTGTGGGTCTGCCCCACACTGCTGAGCCAAGGACGGGGCAGAGTATTGTTTTTATCTAAGGGCCCTGGGGTCTGTCCTTCTGTGTCTGCTAAGCACCAGGAAGGGAAAGCAGAGCCCTGTTAAATCCTGGATACGGTACAGGTTGTCTAGATGGCTTGATACTGGACACAGCCACGCAGGCTGGTAACGTGCGGCAGCCTCTCGAGCATGTGGTGGCTGCTGAAGGAGAGGACCTGGGGCCGTTAGGGAAGCGCTGGTGAAGAGTGATTCAGCTTGGCCCAGAAACTGCTCAGAGCAGCACCGTGAATCATGGTTCTTCCATTAGAATTGCCAAGAGCCCCAGAAAATGGAGAAGTTCGTTGCTCAGCAGTGGGAACAGGGACCTACAGTGTTCACTGCATTCAGAACATCACATTGCTGAATCATTTTTGACATTGTAGTCAGCAAAGACTGACAATACCAAGGCCTGAAGATGCTTTCCACTGCAGAAAATAGCACCAGCTGGCACTGCAGAGTATGTTATACTCTCCGTGGAATTATTTCTGAGCTCTATAAACCTCGTTTGTTCCTATGATCTGATGCTCAGGCTTCAAAAATTGGCAAAGCCCCTCCCCCTCCGTGGGGGTGATGCTCTGGAACTGCAACCACAGGATGGGATTACAGGAGGAAGAAGACTGGATAAACTGGAAGCAAGCAGGAAAGAAGCCAGAAGGAGGAGTTGCATATCCATCTAGGATATATATAAGTGGTGCGTTACAGCTGAAACCAGAACAGGTGCCCTAACAAATCCTTGCCTCCTCTGGTAAAAAAACCCAAAAAACAGGGAGGGGAATATGTGGGATCAGACAGGCAATTGCTGCTATGTTTCTAATCACTCTTGCATATTTCTGATAAAGATAATACAAGCCTGTGTTTGCAAACAGATAAACAGACAATGCTGAGAGAAGTCCAGACCTGCTGAGTCCTGTATGTTCAGCACAAGGTATGCGCGTCTGGCCACCATCTCCCTGTCTGCCACCACAACGCTCTCGGGTTGCTTATGCTCCAAATGGTTCCAAAACGTTCCTGGACCTCAGGTACCAGGTGTAAATGAGACGGCAGCTCAGAGATGCCAACTTGTCTTGCAGAATCAATAGCAAGGGCAACACTCTCCAAGAAAGATGCACATCCCCCTATATCTGTCCTGGGAGTGGAGGAATTTGAGCTCCATGCACTGGCACCTTGAGCACAGGTTCAGCTGCTGATTTACGCATCTCTGCCAGCTTTCCTCAAGGGGCTCCAGCACATAGGAAGGCAAATGGTTTCAGAGTACGGGCACACAATCAAAGCAGTAGTTCCTCTTGTTTAACTGAGTTACGGCTCATCAGCTGAGCTTCAGTAACTCAGGGGAGGTGTGCTCACAGCAAATCCCAGCACGCCAGAGCACAGCCGTTGCAGCAGAGGAGCTGCATTAAGTTACTTGTTATGGTGGTTCTTTCATTATTGGTTGTGTTTAGTTCATTTCCTTTAACTATGACACAGAGGAGGTTGGTGTTTTATAGATGGCAAAACTGAGAGAGGTTCAGAATAAGTCCCACGGCCTGGGACTCCCAGCCCTCTACATCCGACACGCACCGTTGGCTGAGGGAAGTTATTCTGCTGCTCCGGAGATGTCACGGCATGGAGTGCGGCGCACATGCTCCATGCTGGGCACGGTTAGCTCAGCTCCCTCAGACACTACTTGTTCACGTGAACTCCAGGCTCTGGGTTTCCAAACAAGTAGCTTATCCTAAACTGAAGTAAAGGTGCCTCAATCCACACGCGCAACTTTAAGGAACTCCGTGACGGGTGACACAAGCAGCCAGGCAGCAGCTCTCTGTTTGCTGCTGAGGCTGGGGCATTCACAAGGAATGCTGTAACGGTGAATTGTTCAACACAGCAGCACCTTGGCTTTCAGGAGGGAAAAGGGAAATCCTTTGTGCCCTGCATTACTTCTAAAAATAATAGGAAGCTGCATACTCGAGAGATGTAGGTAGCCAGTGGTGTTTCTGAAAAGTAGGCTATGAGTGGGTGTATATACGTACCTCTGCCCAGAACATAATGTGCCCACCATCAGAAACACAGTCCCTACCTCTTCACAAGTGGAAGACATCACATAAGATGTTTTCATTTGCAGGCTTAAAAATCTGTTCTGCCTTAACCATCAGCCTTAACAGAAAAAAAAAAAGTAATCTGTTGATGTGAATTGTTAGTTTTGTTAATATCGGGAATTGAGCTCTTGTATAATAAGATCTGTGAATTTTTACAAGACGCAAAAAAATTCTACCACTTATCTAGTATTTACTAACAGTTTGACCAACTGAAGAAGAATCATGCAACTTTATCTTGCAGCAAAATAAGAGCCCATTTTCGTTTGGGAGGCTGTGCACTGCGTGGTTTCTGTCAGTGGCACGAGAGGAAGGGACGGGTTAATCTTTTTCAGTTGAAACCTCTCTGATGCCTGAATTGAATGGAGTTTGGCATATTTTGAATTAGTAGCTCCACAAAGAGACACAGTTTGGGATGGTCAGTGGGTGAGGAGGAATACTATTTGTGAACTTAGCAGAAATCATTGTTTGCCATTTTTTCCTGTCAGACTTAAAACTTGACTATTTTCTGCATGTTTTTCACATCATTCCCTCCACCAGGATGAAATAAAATCATTTCATGCATGATAAAGAAATCCCTGGTCAGTTCTGTTCTGAGAGACCAGTGTCAGAAGCTTGAGAGTGAGATAAGTGAAAAGATGACATAACTTTTCAATACCTATTTCAAAGAATTTTTTTCCGTGCTTAATCTTCAAAGACTTTTATTTTGTCACAGCTGACATAGTTCTGATCACTAATGTATCTGCGATGCTCTCTGTACAGATTGTGGGCATTCAGAGATGACTGGGGGTGGTATCTACCCTTGCTGACTTGGAGGCACTGGTCTCCTGCGAGGTAAACTGTAGTCTCCAGTATTTGCGATATCCTCTTATGCACAGGTAAAATCAACAGGAGCTTGGCAGTCAGCGTAAGCCTGACATCAACAAAAAAAATCCAAATAAATAACCCCCCTCCAAAGCCTCAGGAGGGATTAGATTGAGAGCAAGTGGTTTGGAGATTAATTTCTTAGAAATTACTAAATGCAGAAAAAGCTTCATGCCTTTTAGTACTAATTGGACACACTCCGGCTCGTGACTTTTGTGTGTATTTGTGACAGGCAGTGATTACTGGAGTAATGTGCCTTGATGCTGAGTGCCCAGCGGACTGACGCTGGCCACTCAAGATGGATTTTGTGTCTGATGTCAGCTCATCCCTCTTGGGCAAATGCTGGTGGAATGACTCTGCAGTAGACTGACCGCAGGTCACTCGTAGTTTTACCACACCGTCTTGCTCCATATGGTGTTTTAGGAACTCATGTTACACCTGAGAGCAAGGAATTTCAGTGCTTCCCTGGACTGTGTCTAAACCAGTTTCCCCATCCCATGAAACTGGGAGCTGGGGAATTTCTCTGTGCTCAAACCCCGCGTGCCCCCAGGCTGCAGGGGGGCCGGGAAGGCCCGTGCTGCTGCGGGACACCCCAGGCATCACGGGAGCACCGTGATGGGCAAAATCACCCAACTGCTCTCTCAAAGCAAGCAGAGGTCGATCATGCTCTGTCGTAAGCGAGCTCAGATTCAATCTCTGTCTTTGAAAGTGCACATAAGGCTACTCAGCCTTCCTTACAGCTATTCATTGAAACTTCAAAGAAGTAATATTTTTCCTGCGAGGCAGGGGGACAGCCTGACATCCCTTTTTACTTAAAGCAGTAAATCTTCATTTTCTTAGAGCTCTAGGAGCAATTTCTCATCTCCATATATCCCTGTTTATAAAGACGTTACTTATGCAGACATTTCTTGTGCAAAATCTTTTCTGCCTCAAGAGGCTCAGTATCCTTCAAGCACTATATTCCCCTTTTAATGCACATCTTGTTTCCAGCCCAGCACCCTGCCTAGCCACAGGACTCTGGCTTCTGCAGAGGCTTCAGCCTTCTGCTGACAGCAGGTAATTTTCAGCCCGTGCCCCTCCATGCAAGAGCAAAGCTGATCATCAGCTTCTTCCAAGCCATTGCCTCTTACCTGAGATAAAGGCTGTCCTTCTTCACAAGGCGGCATGTGAAACGCGTCAGAAGAGCAACGTATCACACAGCCAGACTTGTCACGTTAGAGGAGAGTCTGATCCTCTCCTCCGGGACCTGTCATTCCACATTACAGACCAGCCCGAGCAGCTACAGGGCTCTTTCATTAGCATTCACTGCATTTAACGCAGCATTGTAAAGCACTGAACTCAGATGAAAACAGACTGCCTTAAGTTACATGGCCAACTGCAAGCTGGCATAGAAAGACGTGCTCTTCCTGTGATGGTCGAGCAGCATTAGGCCAAATCTGAATCCCCGGGGATTCCCATCTGGGTTTTATTCAGAAATAATTTGGTAGTACTTTTGGGACTGAAGAGGCTAATATCCACTCACCCGTTGGTGTTTGCTGGGAGTATTTTCAGCAGGCTCAGAAGAGGCTGTTGAAAGACACAGGGGGACAAGGGAGAGAGCCTGGGGTGCTGACAACCCTCAGCCCAGCAGCTGCGCTGGGCCTTTACTGACCTGGTTTGACTCCACACTTGCCTTGTGCTAATCTGAGTTCAATGACTTCACCAGGAGGCCTCCAAAATTACAAACGTAAGAAAGAAGATAATTTGTCCCTAGCCATAATCACAGCAGAAATACCGGCACTTGGTGCTTGCGGGAGTAGGGAAAGGAAAAAAAAAGGGAAAAAAAGAGCAAAGACTGAGCAGACATGCTGTATGTAGGCTATCTCTAAGAGCGCAAGAGCTGGCAAAGCAAGGCGTGAAGACTTAAGAGCGATCAGACCTGAAGAGGCTGACGCCCTGGTGGCTGTAGCTCTTTCAGTAGCAGGGAGGCACCATACGCTACGCTGGGCTTCACTTAGCTAACTTTTCCCTGCTTAGCACTTTCTTAATTCCAGGTACCACGTTTGTCTGAGTCAGCCCCACACTGCGTTTGCCAGCATGCTGCCATTCTAGCCTTCAGACCTGGGAAGTCTGAAACACAGCAGACAGGAGCCATCAGCTCCACCCCTGGCTCAGTGCAGGCCCCGGGCAGGCGCTGTGCGGGAAGGAGCTTCACTCTCCCTGCTCAGTCATCGTTTTGGTACCGCCAGCTTTGCGAACCCTCCTAGCACAGCCGATTCTTGGACACGTTAAATACCACCATACTGCAAACACACCGACAAGTTCCCCAGGGCTCAGCTGCACCAGTGAATGGCACGACTTGTAATTCATCCCGTCGATAAGTGGGTGTGTTAATCAAGGGGAAAATCTGTGCAATTGGCTGATCTTGATTCCAATTAATTTCCCATTAACAGATTTCCTAAATCATTAACAGAATGCATAGCTACAGATGATGCCAATAACTCTTTGGCACATATGGCCTTCCTGCCATTGTGGGAGGGAGTGGCCTGGCTCAGTCTGAAGGAAGAACTTTGAGGATCTTGGTGCCTTTCTTAAAGTGAGGATTTTTACTTGAATGTTTGTATAGAGGGGCCTGCTTGCTGGAAGACCTTGTGTTTTGGTTAAGACTGATCTCTTTGTAACGGGAAATTAGGTTTTGTGTGCTAAGAAGAAAAGTTTACAGTAGCATGCGTATTGTGAAGTTTGATAATTTTGATTTCTATCTGAAATTATTATGGCTCTGTGTAAACCTGGAAAATACTCTGTTCCATTTGTGCCTCTTGCTTTTTTCCGTAAATGATGAGGGCTTTTCATAGCATAAATACTGGGGGGGGGGGAAATAATCGGATGAGTGAAGCATATCTATCAGTCCTAAAAAAACTCTAAGGACTGTGGAAAAGCACTTTGGAACTGGTAATTATTGGGGGTATGGATCAGGTAGCAAGGAGTCAAGATCTTGGCTTATGATTCAGAAGACTTGCTACAGCATCAGGCCTCTAAAACGTGCAGTACTCAATGTGTCAGAGCAGGAAGAAAGTTTGAGCACGCCTAGGTATTTTGAAAGTCTTATAGCGCTTCAGGTTCCTGCTGTTTTGCAATGCTCAACTGTTGAAGAGTTGCATTAAATTCACCTGCCAGGTGGGTTTTTGCAGTGCAGAGGAAGTTTTGGGAGCTGTGACTTGGTGGGAGGAGCTGTGGATTTAGACCATGAGCAGGATGGCGTAGCAAAGAAAGTTAATTTTCATGGAATCTTTTTTTCTGGATATTTTTTTAAAATCCTTTCTTTAGTATATTAGATTTTGGTTGGTAGAAATAAAGCCCTTTTTGGGGGTGAGGGGGAAGGTCCTGGTGCCTCTGAAGTTGTCGGGAGTTACGCTGTGGACTACAGCTGCTGAGAGCGTGATTTTACCCTTCAGCTCTGTGGTTTGCAGTGAGCGCCTCCACTTCTGGACAGTCTAATTTGGGCTGCTCTTGGCTTCTAGCTGTGCCATAGACCGTTGAGTAAGGACTCCACTGTTGAAAAAGAAAACTCTTAGGACAAACCCCCATGGTGTTAAGAATGGTATCTTCAATTGTGGATGCTTCGTTCAGAGCATCCATCTCAAAGGAGGTTGATGTCATTCCCGTCATTGAGGGTTGATTCTGGTAAGAGTTACTACACCTCTGTTTTCTACAGCTTTGATGTCTCTTTCTAGCTGGAAATCATGTTTGAGCCATTTTCTGGGTTTCTGGGCATGTTGCCGCCCCCTCTGCACTGTAGAGTGATTGGGTATACACAGAACATCACAAGTCAATGTGAAACAACTTAAATAGTCCTTTGGCTTTATTATAAATGGCAGACTTTAGTGTAAATGTGATTCTCTTTCAGCATGTCTCAAACGCAAATACTTACAAGTGCGGTTTAGGACTCTGGCAGCACATGGAGCTTTACTAACGAACGCTGCATGAACCACCGGCCTTGGGAGCAGCCACTGAAGTAGGACCTAGTGGATCAGTTACACAGCCCTGGAATTTAAAACAGCAGCATGAAGAAGGAAAAAAAAATCCAGAGCAAATAGTCTGACTGGTGGGAACAAAAATAATTTTATTTTATAATTAAGCTACAAAGCAGGATGACAGACTTCATAAACTGAGTCCTATTTCCCTAGACAAGCCAATTAATGTACATGGTTGGAATGATACGTGTCTTAAGCAACGTGAAAAATAGTGTGTTTCTAGTTAGAAAAGTCACGCTCAAAGCTTTTAACATGCACAGTCAGCTAGATACAAAACACCAACACATCTATCTTAACAAGCTCCTAAAATTTATTTGGAGTAATGAGGAGAAAATATAGGAAGGCTTATAAACACACATGAAAGTAATTTCAGCAGTTATAGATTGCATAGCACAGTGAAAGCATTTTAGTTACTGAGCAGCAGTAAAATGTGTTGACTGTTTAATTTGTACACAGTTTTATTTTATAGCATTTTAAAAGTTGCCTTTTGGCAGAGAATACATAAGGATCTAGACTTATTGTAAGGCAGATGACTGACGAGAGCTCAAGTTATCTTCAAGGTTAGAACCGTTGCAGGAGAATAATGCTCCTGAAGATCTGGGATGTACGTGGCTGTGTCTTTAATCAGTTCTGGTGACGGATCCCACCAGCAAAGGCATACTTGGATTCTTGCAGTTCATTAACAGTGGTGGTTCACGTACTTTGCCAGGGCCTGATCTCGGCCTCATGCTTGCAGCCTGCTCTTCATTCAGTGGACTTCAGATGGGGTCTTCAGTGAGAACTGGCTTTTTATAAATGTGCTGTAATCAAATAGAACAGGTTCCTCGTTGCTGTTTGTGAAGTGACTGTGACTTCCTGCATATTCTTTTTTATCTAACCACCACACAGGAGTCCCAGAGTCCTTATGAGGTCTATAAACTTCATTACAGATAATTTTACAGTCAGTATCTTCAAGCATAGCTCAGGTTAAAAATAGCACGTTTTGAATAATATAGAGTAGTTCTTCATCCTGGCCAAAAAGTTTGTGTTTCACCCTTCCATCTGAGAAGCAAGTGCTTTTGAGTCCTAAGAGCAGTAGCTAGCAAGACAATAACAAAATTGTACGGAACTACCTGATCACGTACGAAGTCCATGTAGCAGGGTGGGCAATAGTTATGTCTAGTGCGTGTTCCCTAGAAAAGGGAAAGAAGGTGGTAATGCTTACCTAGCTTCAAGCCTCAAGAGAGGAGGCATCAGTTTGTAGTAACTAAATGACACTATAAATGGGTGAGAGCAGAACTTACACTTTAATAGCTGAGCATGATGCTCTCTCTGCATGCTGGAAGGCTTATTTGTGATCAGTTTTCTCCTCCCCTACCCTGGCAATGCCTGAGGAGAACATCTGATTTGAAGGTGGGTGAAAGCGGCAGCCTGGCCCGGGGCAAGGGCAGAGCTGAGCTCCTCCAAATCCAGCAGCCCTGGAAGTGCCACGCTGTGCAAGTGCCTGAGGCTGTTGTCTTCTGTAGGGAACGCCCAGTCATTCGGGCTTGGTATCAACTGAAATAGGGCCATCAGTGTTTCAACTTGGAAAGCGTTAGATCAGGGGTCACAAATCTCATGCTCTCATTTGTTGGAAGCGTTATGCTGTTGCTTCTTGACTGCTCCAAGCTAAGTGCACGTGATCGGCAGCACTGATACACAGTATTGATTTTTGTGCTGTTCTTGGGGTTCACGCGTGACTCCCAGATGCTGTAGGCACAAGCNTAAATGGGTGAGAGCAGAACTTACACTTTAATAGCTGAGCATGATGCTCTCTCTGCATGCTGGAAGGCTTATTTGTGATCAGTTTTCTCCTCCCCTACCCTGGCAATGCCTGAGGAGAACATCTGATTTGAAGGTGGGTGAAAGCGGCAGCCTGGCCCGGGGCAAGGGCAGAGCTGAGCTCCTCCAAATCCAGCAGCCCTGGAAGTGCCACGCTGTGCAAGTGCCTGAGGCTGTTGTCTTCTGTAGGGAACGCCCAGTCATTCGGGCTTGGTATCAACTGAAATAGGGCCATCAGTGTTTCAACTTGGAAAGCGTTAGATCAGGGGTCACAAATCTCATGCTCTCATTTGTTGGAAGCGTTATGCTGTTGCTTCTTGACTGCTCCAAGCTAAATGCACGTGATCGGCAGCACTGATACACAGTATTGATTTTTGTGCTGTTCTTGGGGTTCACGCGTGACTCCCAGATGCTGTAGGCACAAGCCAAGGGGTCCTGAGCGAGCGCTGCACCATCAAACCAATGAAAGACTCTATTCAGTTGTGTTGTGGCTGCTGAGCTAATGGCTGGGGAAAAGCTCTGCTGTACTGGAGATTAATAAGAGCTCTCAAAACAGCAGCCCAAAATTTACCTCTCTCTGTGGTTTGGTGCAATATCCTGTGAATCAGTGGCAGTTAAGGCTGTTTCCATCTTTTTTTTTTCCCCTCTGTGAGATGAAAGACCAGGGCCCCACCCGCCTTAAGTAATAACGTTTCACCAGCAGTTCCTCTCCGCGTGTGGATGGACCAAGCGCCTTCCCAGACCGGGCAGCCAGTTTCCATCTATCTCTAGGCCAAGTTACACTGTAGCATCTGGTTGTCATTATATAAAACAAATAGGCCTGTTTTTCCATCTCTAACATATGTTAATATAGCACAGCTGGACTCCAGAACNCTGTACTGGAGATTAATAAGAGCTCTCAAAACAGCAGCCCAAAATTTACCTCTCTCTGTGGTTTGGTGCAATATCCTGTGAATCAGTGGCAGTTAAGGCTGTTTCCATCTTTTTTTTTTCCCCTCTGTGAGATGAAAGACCAGGGCCCCACCCGCCTTAAGTAATAACGTTTCACCAGCAGTTCCTCTCCGCGTGTGGATGGACCAAGCGCCTTCCCAGACCGGGCAGCCAGTTTCTATCTATCTCTAGGCCAAGTTACACTGTAGCATCTGGTTGTCATTATATAAAAGCAAATAGGCCTGTTTTTCCATCTCTTACATATGTTAATATAGCACAGCTGGACGCCAGAATNAGGGCCCCACCCGCCTTAAGTAATAACGTTTCACCAGCAGTTCCTCTCCGCGTGTGGATGGACCAAGCGCCTTCCCAGACCGGGCAGCCAGTTTCCATCTATCTCTAGGCCAAGTTACACTGTAGCATCTGGTTGTCATTATATAAAACAAATAGGCCTGTTTTTCCATCTCTAACATATGTTAATATAGCACAGCTGGACTCCAGAACGTGGAGAGAAGCTCTTTGCAGAAGTGTGAGACCAGAAATTTGCCACTTTCTATGGTGCACAGTCTGGCTGTGGCAGCAGGCAGGTATCCGTGCTTCTGTTCCTCCCAGGGGTTAACCTGCTGCTGCGGCCTTAAGCCTGCCTCGGACCCCACAAAAACCGCTCTGTATTGTTATTGCTGCTGAGAATCACTGTTTGGACGCAGCAGAAAGCAGCCTTTCATGAAAATTACTGAGGAGGAGTGCCATTTGCAGGCTGTTGCTCATGCCCGTCAACCCGGTATCTGGGTGTGCAGTGCTGGGAACCAGCTGCAAAACAGCACAGGTACCCTTCCTTGTCGAGGTTATGCCTTGTTTGCTTTCTCTGCTGCCTAACTGATATGTAACAGTAGTACCCAACCAAACTGCCACAGCCTCCATCTGTTCTCCTTTAAGCTCTAATCCTGTAAAACAGATCTGCGTGTGTTTAATGCTCAGTGTAGTCTGGTCATCTCGCCAAAGTTAAAGGTCTGGGTGTTCAGCCACGTGTAGGACTTGTATGGGAATACCAGCATGGAGGGAGTGGTGTAGGCACAACTGTCAGCTTCAAAGCCAGGTTCAATAAGTATCCTTGCTGTGCTTTGGTCTGTTCCTCTTCCCAGCACTTAACATCTATTGATGTCTCCTGCTTACATTCCTTTTTGAACCACAACACACCAAGCGTGTACCTTTTGTTACACTAAAGGGAAAGTAACATGGAGGTATCTTCACTTCCAGGATACAACGGAAGCTTTAAATGTAACCTGACATCCCTTGATGACAGTCCCTTAACCTAAAAAAAGGAAAACAGATCACTGTTTCAGCTTAAGTTGGTAGCTTCATTTCTCTTACTCTTTATGTGTTTAATTTCTCTCTACCTTCAGAATGCCTCATGCAAATTATCACTGACTCTGTTTAACTCTACTTAACTAATTGGTACTCGTATATGCAAGATTAGTGACCAACTATATTAATATTATTGACCCCTGTTTGCCTCTTAGTGCTATCTGTTTTTCCCAGGTGAATGCAATTAGAGCGTAATTAATTATCAAATAGCTATGTTCCTTTTATTCTGAACACTGCAACGATTACACACTGAGCTGTGCACAAAATCCTGAATACATAATTCATTGGTTTGTGCTTTCCCCATAGAATCCGTGGGAGATTTGCTAGAAAACAGACACAAGTAGTTGATACATAATGTATTTAAAGACCTATAAAAGTTTCATCCTTGAGGGTCCACTGGGAATAGGATGGTTTGAATTTAACTTTGAATTGTATAGCTGAGCAACGAAATACAGATAAAGGGATGATTACTGTAACTGGCACCGGACCAAAATAAATGTCTGACCCAGCTGTCCATAGCCTTGAATACATGAATAACTTCATGCTCCTGGGTTGTTTAATTGGATTCTGTGGGACTGTGAATATGAGTAAATTTATTCATGCATGGGTATATTTTCAGGATCAGGCTGTTGCAAGAACTTTCATTGGTGAACAGAGGAAAAAATGCACAGTGACTGTAGATGAGGCCACACATCTGACTCTGGAGGTGTTAGGTCTGCTCTCGCCCAGCGAGTGCTCTCCTCCATCCTGCATCAGTGCACAGGAATCCCTGAGCAGGGATTATCTGGGCAGCTGCTAACTCTGAAATGCTGAGTGCTGTGGCCATGGCATCTACTAAAATTGCAAAATTACAAGAAGAAATTATTTTCTGTCCTTTTCAAGGCTGAATCTAAATGTAAATTGGCTTCTTCAGTTGAAGTAACAGTGATGGGATAGGCAGCCCGTGTACCAGGTAAAGATAGTGACCTCACCAGCCACCCAACCCATCACGGGCCAGGAGCTGCATCGACTTCACGTATCTTGCCCAAGCCAGGCCCGGACGCTTGTTCTGGTGCAAGGTGCGCTGTTCGTTGCCTGCTGCTGAGCTCTGAGCCGCAGCACCGCAGGGGGAGGCCGTGGCCACAGCGTGTCAGAGCAGGAGTCGCAGCCTTTCTGTGCTTGCTCGAACATCTTCAGCTTTCCTACCTCACAGTTAGGGATGTGACTGACTTGGGGATGCAGGGGGATGGATGTTAAGGGTGAATATGGCCCTTTTACCTTGGGTAAAAAGCCTTTTGACATACTGGGATTAAAAAGTAGATGCATACTGCAATAGTTTGCAGGCTTCATTTTCTCCTTTAAAAACGCGTAGAGGAGCAGGCCAAAAGAAAAGTGTGTGTTTGGTGAGCAAGACTGGCGAGAGTGAAGAGAGACTGGGCAGGGTGCGCTCACAAAGCAGACTCCTGNTTTGCAGGCTTCATTTTCTCCTTTAAAAACGCGTAGAGGAGCAGGCCAAAAGAAAAGTGTGTGTTTGGTGAGCAAGACTGGCGAGAGTGAAGAGAGACTGGGCAGGGTGCGCTCACAAAGCAGGCTCCTGATTCACTCAGGCCCTTATAGCTGTGCCTGCGTGTGTGCGTTAAACAAAATGCAGTGGCGCAGCCGGTACCCGTGGCGTTTTCTCCACCTTTCCAGTTTACAAAGGACCACTGGAGCATGCTGAACAGGAATGCAAAACATCTTTATTTTTCTGTCTTCTTCTGGGGTAATTTGGATAAATTCCTTTACCCCTGTGTATCCAAGCTTTTCTGCTGGTAAAACGGGGACAGTGGCATCAATGTTCTTTTTATAAAGTGCTTTGAGATTAGTTTCTTTTGTTACTGTGACAGCCTGGGATCTGGGCGCACAAACATATGAAGTCTCATAAAGCACCATGTTTCCCTAAATTACTGTTCTGAAATGTGGGGTTAAATTACAAAAAAGGGGAAAAGATTCTGTGTGTGAGCTTTGGCCTGTTCTCTGCCCACCCCTCCCCGAATGAGTTTATTAAATCCTAAGCTCAGTGACCCAGGACAGTCAAGCCTGCTCCCCAGGCTGCGGCCAACAACAACAGGCGCTTCTGAAGGTTGAAGTATGCCGGTTGGTTTCCCCCCTCGGTTCTTCTTTTCTCTTCTTTTGCCCTTTCGGGTTTGGGAGCAAAACGGCTGAATCCCAGCGAGCGGCGCCTGTTGCGGGTTGAAGGGCCGGCACGGG
>VZSC01006302.1:666947-677851 GCA_013398225.1 Steatornis caripensis | reverse complement strand
GCCCCCGAAGCCGGTGCTACGGCGCCACCTGGCGGCCGCGGAGCCGTGGGCGGGCCCGGCGCCCTGGCGGGTTTTGCTGCGCTCGGCCGCTCCCCTCGCCTTTCGGGACCGCCTTGTTCCCCCCAGCCTCGCTGGTGGCTGGTGAAATAACAGGCGGTAGCGCTACCTCTTCATAACCATTTCTCCACCCTGCGTGTGCTGGCCGTGCTGCAGGGCTCCCGCCGTTCGTACGCTCACGATGTCCGCACGAGCCAGGAGTCGGTACTCGAACGAGGAAAGCGCCCCGTTACCTGTTTTAATAGTTTTCCAAGAGATTTTCCGACGCTGGTGCTCTACTAATGCTGAGCTCAGCTTTCCATAGCAAGTTTTGCTGGTTTAAGGGAAAATAGCTGTTAAAAATGAGAAGGTGGAGAAGGAGGAAAAAGAAAACACCCTGAGCTCTAGCGATGACAGGCTGGAATACAATTAGTTGTACTCCTCCTGGCTGGAAAGCCCTGAAATACTGAGGGCTGCAGGAGACTTTTGGAATTATAGTGCAAGAAGTTTGAAAAATGTATTCCGTATTGGCCCTATGTTTTAATTGGCAGGGATGAATAAGCCAAACTTTCTTGGTAAAAACACATCAGAGAGTTCAGCATACAGTTCTCCTCTGTCCTTATGGTACTTTCGTATATGTTGTCTGGAGTAAACGTTTGTTTGAATATGCACTGAGCAGTTCTGAAATACCTCCGCGTACCTGTGATGGATGCCTGACGCAAATTAGGCAAGAGCATTTCAAGGTTTGTGAAGTTTTTTGTTACTGCTCTTGCCGGGTTATATGGCTGGGAAATTTTGAACCATAAAGCCCAGCTTCCTAATATCCATAAACACGTCCCAGGGCAGAGAAGATGACTGCAGGCCCATCAGTTGTGCACGTGGCCTTAACGGTTCCAACTTCAGTTTTCTCTTTGTCAGAATCTGAATCAAGTAGAGCAATGAGCCAGTCTGTCTTTAATTCCTCCTTCTAATTATCAAAAATATCAATGCATGAAGGTAAAGCTTCTTCCCCTAAGTCAAGAGGATTTGCTCTCTGGCTGTCGTGTAAAAATAACTCCAAAACAGTATCTGGAGATATCAGATACCTCCTCTTTCAGTTGTGTCACTTAGAAATTGCTCATTTGCTGAATGAAGGTTGTTCAAGTCTTAGCTTGGCCCAAGGCTCTGGATGACGTAGGGTTCCTTCCCCTGGTTTTCAGTGGAATTTACATGAGAAAAGATAATGTTCTCCACCCTCACGTACTTTCATTTCTGCTTCTCCTTCAGAGCTTTTCTTAGCCTTTTAGCAATTCTAAGAATTGCTTTTTCTGCTCATTGAGGGAAGGCTGTTGTCTGACAGCTGCTAAGGTACACATAGTCTGTCACTCACAATAGCGGGTCACAACAGCTAAAATTCTGGCTGCATCTCTCAAAATAGGTTAGATAGTTAGCTGAAGCATTAACAGAGCCATTCCCTATAAATTATGATTAATTGAGCATGAATTGTAGTTCACATTTGGTGCTCAGCATGCTGCTTAAGAACACTCGTCACATGCGGTACTCTTCCATTTTCCAGAAAGAATAAAAGGATGTTTATAGAGGCGAAGGAAGTATTTTGATGTTGCTGTGGCATAAATTGGAACAGCTCCACCGTTCAGTGATTTTAGTCTGGATTTCATCCAGCTTTACTCGAGAGATAATTTTACCCAATTTTTATTGCATTTCTTCCTTCACATGTGTTTTTGTTATTGATGTCATTCTTGTTGGTATGTGGGTTGTTTGTCATCCCTCCACTCCCATTTCAGGTGAAGTTCCTGATGCGACTTTCCTTTGTGACTTCACCTTTGTTCCTAGCCCATATGTTGTAGGGCAGGCCAGTGATCTTCTGTTTTGGGGGAGAAATCAGGTTGTAGGCTTCTCATCCTTTTTTTTCGAACCAGGCAGAAAATGAGAGCTTTAAAATCCATGTTATTTCACTATATCATTAACATGATGAGAGAACTGTAGTGAGCACAGAAGAAAAATTAAAAATGTAATACACTGCATTAGATACAAGTCAGGATGGGTATTTATTACACAGTTAAAAAAAAAGTCTTGATAAGCAAATATAACTACATACTGGGACTGAAGACGTTCTGTTCTGGTGTCATGCTAATATAAAACTTTTCAGTTGAGTTCTAAACAGAAAAATTCTGGTTAAACACACACAAAAAGTGCTCCTTTAACCAAACTCACCCCAGCTTCTGAATCGCCTGATTTCAATCCCACTCTGTTTATCCCTCTTGCATATCTCTCCATGATACCTCTGTCCTCTCTGCCCCACGTGTGACCTTCTGTATAATCCTGTGGCAGAAGCTAGATTGGTTGGGCTGGAGACAAAAGCTGATTTAAGTCCAGTGACTTTTAATGGCCAGGTCCTGGGTAGAGCTTTAGACCACCACAGATGCTTTGGCTGTGACATAGCAATGTCAGTTATTCTAGCCTGAAGAGCTGGCCGTTGTTTCAGGTGCACAGATTTACACTTCATTACATGTTACAATTCACTTAAATCTTCTTTGGGATTTGTTCTTTCTTCATTTTTGTTATTATTAAAATAATCATCAACACTTGTAGGTGTTGTAGGTCCACAATGGGATGAAGCGGAGGAAAGAGTTCTTCAAGTCACTAATTTCTTTTGGAAATAATGCTGCCCTACACTTATTTATACAGATAAATCCATGGTCCTAATTAAAAGGGTTTTAACTACACGCGCAAATGTAAATGGACATTTGCGTATACCCTGCAGGCGCTCATTCACGGGTCTTGAAACTTCTCACCGCCCTCCCATGGGATGGTCTCCCTTAGGATAATCACAACGCAGGTAATCAATTGCAAAGCACAAATTCTGTCAGCAAAACGAGTTGCAATAATCCATTTGTTAAGTATATGTGAAGAGCAAATTCAGAAGAAAATGTAGCATGCTTGTAGAAAACCCCTGATCGGAGAAAGTTATTATGTATTGGAACTGGGGGTTTTTTGAAAATGGTTCACCCAGTTTTAGAGATTTTACTTTCACAGGCTCTAATGCTTTTCATTTTTAGGAAGATCTCGCAAAGTAAGCTGCTGTTCCTCATACTGAGTAAAGCTATGCTAACTTCCTGGTTTCAGTGGCATGACTCGTATCTGTGTAACTCAGCAGAATTTTGTCCTAAATTCTAGAAAACCGGATTGCATTTCTTTGATTTTTTTTAATAGATCATATTTCAGATGCATCTGATTTGTACTACCTCCTTTTTTTGGTTAAAGAATTACTTAATGTACAAATCTGCAGTTTTGATGATGCAAGAATACAGAGGAAATACTAAAAATGCAAGCGAATAAGATCCACTGTGTCCTTGTTTAAAAAAAGTTATGGATAGTTGATCCCATCTTTGTCCCTGGGCTGTCAGATTGAGTCTCTGGGTTGGGTGAGGAAGGGGGCTGCAAGGCTGAAGGCTGTGATGGCAGCAGCACAGCCACCAGTTCTCTAATTAGCCCATGGGAATTACAGGTGACATGACTGTTGTGATGACTGTTTTGAGCTGTAACTAGGGCTGTGAGCACTCTGACATTTTTGGCACCTTTATGCCACATTAGTATCTACTTTAGACAGTCTCCTTTAGTTAATCATTCTGGCACAAATGATGTACAGAAGCTTATTCCAGAGACCCAAGCAGAAGGCGTTAACAAAATAAGCCTTTCTGCAATCGTTTGATGAGAGAGGCCGCTGTTGTCTGGCCGTAGAGGGTTGACTAGTTGGGGCTAAAGCTAATGGGGTTGGGAGGGAAAGTCTCGCTTTCAAAATCACTGTGGAGAATGCTGGAACACAACTGAGACAGACTTCCAGGAAAAAAAAGTCTCCAGGGTTTTTCTCCATCTAGGTAAGTGAGCTAGGTAGCCACATCCCACTGACATTTGCTTTCCTTTGAGACTGCTGTGAATAAGTCACTGCGCTGGTATGACAGGGTTGTTTAGGGGACCAAACCCAGTATCTTCATAGCATTCCCTGTGTGCTGCGTAGACAGACGCATCATCAAGATACAAGTATGATGGCTGCTTTTAGTTTCTTCACAGTATCCTTGGAATCACTTGTATCAAGTTCCACAGGAGGAAGTAAAAGTTAAAGATTACTTTCTGCTTCATACATACTTTTCAATTGAGAATATTGCTAAAGTTTACATTTAAAATTCTCATCGTAATCTAAATAAACAATTTCAAGGCTAAGCGCTTAACTTATTCACAATGTGGACTTTCGTGTCCATGCTTCTTTTCCACTAGACAATATCATTGTAACATGTTGCTGAGTGCTCTTCCCGCCCCCCAGTTAGCTCACTGAATTGCCTCCAGTTCCTGCAGATAGGAGTGTAACCGGAATACAAGGTCTCATCGCAATCTACCAGCCCAATAGATTGATTCTTATTTCAAACACATTGATTTTTGCAGCACTCACTATAGTAACAGCATTCTGTTCCCCGTGTTTTGTACCCTTGACTGATCAACGTGAGTCTTCAGCTGGAAGCCTGGACGTATCTCTGGTATGAACTTTAGCTTTATGTTCATTTAGCGCTTACAAGCCTGAGGAGTTTCAGCCTGAAATATGACAGTGACTTATTAGCAGCTCAAAAAGGAGGTTTGTCATGAAAATATGTAGGAAGCTGAGCAGTCGCTGGATCAGGTGGATGTAGTATGTCTTCAGCCACATCTTCATGTATTACGCTCCTCTACTGTCATGCTGACTTCAGCCGTGACAACCATGACAGTAGTATAAATGAGTGCTGTCTCTTTCCTGACATCACACCTAGCACAGCAAAAAAAGAGAAGTTTTAACTGACTTGTATTGCTCTACACACTTAAGTACGGAATTAAAGCTTCTTCTAGTGCTTTCTGTCAGTCTTTTGGACTGCAAATATTTTGCCTGGAGAGGTATCCTGTTCTCCTTCTGCATGGAATAGGCTAAATTTATTTAGAGGCAAGTATGTGCCCAGAATAGTACAGGATGTAAACCAGAAAATGTAGAATCCCAGTGAAATCTGAGTGAAGTGATCCTGTCAGTGAAGAATGTGGCATCAAGCTTGTTATTCAAGGAAGATACAAGGATGGAAGGAAGGGTCGTCGGGATGTTACCCACAGACCCTCCTAGAGACATGTCTCGACAAGCCTAGAAAACTAGTGCTATTTATTATCTAAAGGTCAAGAATACAACAGCAGGGGAAAGGGGACATATTACATCCAATCTAGATGTTTTAGAGGTAGTTATGGTTATTGTATACAGCGTATCAATATACATTAGGAGAATTCTTGAAAGGGTGGAATTGGATTGCTCTGGAAGTTCTCAGTTAATGTTCCGAGTTCCTACAAACCGGCAGCCCATACCTATTGGTACTTAGTGCCACACTCTTAACTTGTCCTACCTCATCATCATTTTATTAATATTTGGGTTTGTAACACTAATTTTAATAGTTGTAACTTTAAGCACATTAACTAATCTGAAATTCTTTAAAGTAGAACATATCACTAAAAATGGTAATCTGTCTAGAACAACCTTTTTCCTATGTTCATAAATTAAAAAAAAAAAAATCACAGGGACCATTTTTGTAATCCTCTCTCAGCTTGCACGGACATGAATTAATTGTGTCTTGGACTTTTTAGGGGGATATTTTTTTTTTTATAAACCTGCCTCGATTTGACCTTAAAACTACAGATGCTGAAGATTATTCCCTGAGTCCTTAGTGAGTTCTATAGGCTGTTTTGATCACAGCTGCCAACCTTTCCCTAAGATGCCCAGCTGCACCGTCAGCCAGCCTGTCTTACTGACCTTGTCTGCCGTGCTAAACCACCTAGTCTCAATTTTTTGTCTGAATTGGGATCAGTGATCTTAATTCTCTTTTTATTTGCATAAGCATTTTCAACCTGCAGAAACTTTCAGCAGAAAGGGTGTGCCTCCTACTCTGTCCCCCTTCTATTATTCCTTTGGTTTCATTTTTTTAACACCTTTAAATTTATTAACTTCACCCACTGTGGATTCTGGTGCTGGGTATAGTATTCTGACAATGGCTGAGGTGGTATAGAGTATATATAACTTATTCTTTAAATGCTCGAGGCACATCAAGGTCATATAAAACTGTCTTTATTTCAGCTGAGAGGAGGAAGGAGGAGGAAGATGGCCCATGCCCACAAGACTTCCACAGTTTCTGTGCCTGCTGTATTTGTCTGAGCTTATACTGTACACTTACTGCTGACACATTCTCTTGCAGATGGAGGATATACTACAGTACTTCATCTTCTCTGTGCCTGTACTGACTCTCGGACGAAATTTTGTCTTTTTAGTATGCAGTTCAAACACTACCTGAAAAGGTGTCATGGTTTGGATAATAATTTTTCAAACAAATTGAACACACTGATTTCCTTGGGATGAAGATCAAGTACTATTCCATCCAAGATGCACCTAAAGGGCAACTTGTTTGAGTTAAGTTTACTGAAACAGAAGTGACAGAATATCAATTTGTTTTCTAACTTCATGTCATATTTGAGAATCAAATAAGCAATTACGTGAGAGTAAATTTGATTTATTTCAATATCAGATTTGCAGTCCACTTGTTTTATTTGATTGAGATAAAATAGCCCGTCACTTTACAGTAAACATGCTCAAATATTGTATTTCTTCCTTGGCTTCCTCAGAGCTTGTAGTTTCTCAGCCTTAAGTTGAAAACATTACTGATGCATAACACGTAACTGACTTAATACCAGAAGCCTTCCCTGAATTAAGGTGATGAATAGTCCCAAATCTCTCTTTCTTTGTGAAGAGGTGACTTGCAAACTGGTGCCAATGTATTCATGTCAACTTCTTCCGTCGTTTGCGTTTACCAAGACCCCAAATTTGAATGCAAAAATAGGACCTCACATACAATGCATTTGCTTAGACCACAGGTGCAACCATGTGTAAATATTGGTCAAAATTATGTGACCCCAAGAGGGTACAATTTTATCTTTTGTTTTAGAAAATACGGCATTTTCAGATTCTCCCCGGACTTCTCCAAACGTTCAGATGCCTCCAAATAATTCAATTTGTCCTACTTAAAGGAAGCAGATTTCAGCAGTCTCCTCCTTTCTGTTGCTCTTAAAAGAACTTTTACTGTCATTTGTTTTGTTCCTAGATATGATTTACACAAACGTTTCTTCTCCGTAACACTACGTAAGGACAGCTCAAAGGATTACTGAAAGGAAACAAGTGGTTCACCTCTAGGCCTCCTGCTCAAGATCAATGGTAACAGAATTGCTGACTTCCCCTGCTTTCACCCACAACATATTTTTGCAAAATATGTCAAATCAGACTCTTCCAATACTGTGTTTTCTGAATCAGAATTAATTCCCATTGTGGAGAGGCAAAGATCATTTTGCTTTTGTCTTAGTTAATCTTTTACACAGAATTATCTTGGAACACATTCTATTACAAATTACTCCTGTATAAAAAAGCACATTCTTATCTAGAATTGTAATGCCCCTCTAGGTCAAACAGAATTTTGGTGAAATACGCGAAGCTCTATGCCAAATCCCTGAGCCATGGCAAGTCACTCCATCCTACACAAATCAAACTTGTGCATTTATAATNCTATTACAAATTACTCCTGTATAAAAAAGCACATTCTTATCTAGAATTGTAATGCCCCTCTAGGTCAAACAGAATTTTGGTGAAATACGCGAAGCTCTATGCCAAATCCCTGAGCCATGGCAAGTCACTCCATCCTACACAAATCAAACTCGTGCATTTATAATAAATGTTAAAGAGACTCCAAACATGACAATTGAGGTTTCACCAGCCTGAAAATTATAGCCCAACCATGATAACTGAAGTTCTGACAGCAACGAAACTGAAATTTGGCTGCCAAAAGCTGTATTTAGCTGTTCATTCTAATGGTTGTGATCACCACGATTTCTGAAGGGAATTGGCGATCTCGGTCCAGAAGTAGTGGCAATGCGTGCAACGTGCATTAAACAGCCAGGTATCTACATGCAAAATAACAGTTGTCAGCCAAAGGAACGATTTCAGTCAATTAAAGGCTAAATTAGTCTCCTAAATGAACTACTCAAAGGAGTTGCCTGGGCTAAAGCTCATTACTGCTGCAGTCTCGTACTGGAGTGGTAGATGCAGCACTTGCTCATAGGGTGCTGCCAGCCTTTCAGAAACACTGAATTCATGTCTCCTTTTTCTGATAGATAAATAATGCTCTTTGCGAATGTTTCTTAAGCCATGATTTGGGGCTTCTTACTGCAAGTGCTTCTTTAGATCCTTTCAGTAAAATCACACCGTTTATTAATATGTATAGCTGTGAAAGTATTTTCCTACAATTTACAGACAGGAAACGTTGAGTTCATCCGTGTTTCCATGTGGAACTGGCAAGGCTCCTGTCAGTTTCATTCACCCACTAGCATATTCTGTAGAATCATGGAATATTGTGTGGGAAGAGATCCTGAAAGTTCACTTTGCTGTCAGGGAAAATAGAAAACGCTTAAGCCGTCCTGACAGTTTGTCTAACCTGTTTTTGTGGAAACTTCACAACCTCCCCAGATGATCTTAGCAGTGCTTAGAAAGTTTTCTTAATGCCTTTCTAAACTTTTTTTGTTGCAGTTTTCTTCTCCTGTCTTCATTTGGACTCAGAGAACTATTGCCTTTCTCTTTGCAGCACTTATGAATATTTGAAGGCTATTAGCATATTTACTAATATTTTGTCCAAGACGTATAATATATATTTTCATTTATCTTTTTGCATCACAGGACATGCAGTCAGGTAAATGGTGTAATAGAATTTACTATCTCCAGTGTTACTCCATACTGTGTTAAGGACTTAGATAAAGAGTTTGCCCATTGGCTTTTAGCAAGAGGCGGTATAAATCCGTAACAGCTAGGAACAGGCAAAGGATAAAGTTCATTGTTTCAGTCAGGAAATGATTTGCTTCGGTTTATGTGCTGTTAGCACAGTACTTCCCAGATGTAGGGACCGAGTTGTTATGGCTTCTTTGTTGGTGGCAGCAGAAAGGATTAAAACCCAATCTTTTACCCAGATCTGGTGACAGTGGAGAAGAGAGAGAAATGGAGATTAATTGGACTTCAGAGAGAGCCCTTCAGCATGCTGGCCCAGGCAACACTCTGTTCAGAGAGTGGAGGGACTGTGCACAGTGAACAAAAGACTTGTCTTGAGACTTACCTTAATTATGACTTTTCTTGCCAGTATCTAATATTATTTAGCAAAATAAAGTTTTCTTTTTTCCCCCTCCTCTTTTTCTGATGGAACTATGGGTATGTCTCTTGACCACAGAGCTAGGTCAGAGTCATCGGTAGGATCTACACCTGCCTAAGGGCTTGGCTTCATCACTGTCTATAGATCTCTTCAGTAGCTGGAGCAGCCCATCTCAGCATACTTCTTCATGATCTGTGTGGTTTTATTGTCTTGCGTTTCCTTAGTTCTACCACCTTTCTTTTTTTTTTGACTTTTCACCTTTCTTATATCTTCAGCAATATCTCAAAATTCAATCAGCTGAACTGTTCATCTATAAAAAAAAAGCCATTTTGAGATGTTCAAAGCTATTTTCTCAACTTGAAATGTTTTCAGTATGTGTTCATATGTACTAAGTGCAAATATATTATGTGATTCTCTTTTCTAATTATTTATGGCCCTTTTGTGATATTGCACGTCAGTTTAAATTTGCACCACTGCTGAAGTTATCTGACAGTAAATTATAATTCTGACATGCAGTTAGTCTTGTGTAAATAACATCTTGTCTTACTGGTAAAGAAAGCCAGCCTCAGAGGCTCCTCTAAAAGACTAACACAATAGTAGATGGGTATATTTCCTGACTCTGTAAAGAGTACGGGGCTTTCTCCTCCATAGGTTTTTGATAGTTCCCATGATACATATGCTTTTGTTGTCTGGTCTCAGTTATTGTGCTTGGTCGATGAGGATATGTCACAGATTAATCTAAAAGAGGAACAAAATGGTAATGTGAGACAAACAGCAGCAGAGCTTGAAAGGTTCCTCCTTGTTCAGGGTACTGGTTTTCGTTTATAGTAAGTCTAAGTGCTCTTTTTAGCCCTTTTGCACAATTATTTAGAAACCCAGGGAGGAGTTGCTCTTTTCACTCCTTTCCACTTCCTTCCCAATCCAGCTGTGTCAGAGGATGAGGTCACCATCCTCAAATGCTCTTTATTACTGCTCTGAAGGAGAGCAGTTTGTGAGACTGCTGTCTAATAGGCTTCCGACAGAGCCAACTGGGCAAGTTTAAACAGTTTTTAAATGGGTAGTCTGAGCTATCTCAGGCAAATTTGCTTGAAGAAAGGCAGGGGTGTTCCTGTGAATGTATTCAGTAGGGTTATCTCCACCAGGGAGCGGTGACAAGTGGCTGGCATTGATGATCCCTCCCACTAAGACGGCTGGATGGGGAGATGAAGTGTCTCCAGCCTGATCCCCAGGCCAGCAGTAAGTGCCACTGGCTGTATCTTCAGAGTGGGCTTGTCTGCATATGAATGTTTTATCAGTCATACGCTCTCTATCGATGCTGACTTTCTCAGCTTAGTGTTAACTTTTCCCTAAATACCTTAAACTAAAACAGAAGACCCTGTTATCCCTGCAGGAATTACAGTCATATAAATAGTAATGGGAATTTACACCTGAATTTTGTCCAGTGTTAACTTTTCCTTGCAGCTTACTGTGCATCAGCTGAATTACATTAACTTATCCTCTGTGTGCTCTTAGCCTGTGATAAACTTGGTGATTTCATCTCATTCATGCAGGAATAAAAATAAAAACTAAATATACCAGATTATTTAAAGGCTCTGTAATTATTTCCAGATGAATACCCATGTATTGTTTGTAAGC
>VZSC01006302.1:650542-666839 GCA_013398225.1 Steatornis caripensis | reverse complement strand
TGTATTGTTTGTAAGGAGATGACTTTGCTATTTGCACAAACACATTCAATTTGAAAATTGTAAGTGGGAGAGAGATGGGAAGAAGCACTTAAAACTGTTGTTTTGATTACACTATGCACAGCAAAAATGGATTAAGGACCTGTTCCTGAGTTGATGGTAGTGACTGCGATTCATACCGAATTTAAAATCTGTATCATGTCTAGTTTCATCATGTTTAATCTATAGTAAAATATTTTGTTTGTAATGACACACATGCCAAATAATTCATAATCCAGGCCAGTGATGATAAAGGAAATGTGCAAGAAAAATGACAAATTGATGGAAATGCATATTATGAATTTCACCTATGTTTGATCTGCAAGTATCCATTGCGTCTTGTACTTACATCTTTAGAATGCTTCCTCTGCATTTCAGAGCTCATATGGTAGAATGATTTATTTTGTCATCATGAAATCAGGTAGCAGTTGAGGCTGCTTAAGCAGTGCAGCGATTATGGTCGATTGGGTGGCATAACTTTTCTGAAGGTTATTCTGACACCTAGAACACTTGGTACTGTGCCATGTGAAACTGAGAAAATGCCTGTGGTCATTCTGCAGGTTATTTTGCCATTTAAAACACCAAAATTACTCTATCTGGCTAACAAGTGCCCGTGTTTCCGTTTCATGTACCACGTTAACATTGCTTACGCAGCAAAGTTTACACTATCACGTTCAGAGACTTAAACTGGTCGCACGCATTCAACATCCATTGAAATTCAGCGGCATTTGGACACCAAATTCACTTGTGCATCTTTAAATACTTTTACCATAATTAGCAATAAACTTTACAATACTATGTAATCAACCAGTTATTCTCCATCTAATCTTTTTTTCTTATCTCTTATTCTGTGTGTGAAGCAATTTGAACTAATATCAATAGACCTCTTAATCCGTTAATCTAGCTGGCTTTTGTATTATGAGTGTGGTTTTCAAGCAGCTCCTTCTTTATGTTTTGCTTAGGGTTCTAATATTTGTGCTTAAAGTCTTTGAGGGATTAATGAGTAAAACCAAGCCTGTTGTGATATGCCTTTGGATCTATGTCTATTACAACTTTTCCTTGCAGCTGAAAAGGTTCATAAGGTTTCAGAGGCACAGACAGCAATGAAATTATTTGTCCTGGTTTGAGCTAGGACAGAACCAATTTTATTTTTAGTAGCTTTACTTTTCAGTTAAGTCTCTTCTAAGAGACTGCACTTTCCAAAATTAACAGCATGTTTTTCAGACGCTGTCTGCTTCTAGGAGTGATAAGGTTCGATGTTTATAGTTATTGCTGGAGTAACAGTAGGAATGGTATGCAGAAAGGCTCTTGCTTATACTTATTCCTATAGAAACCAAGGTCACTGCTTGGTTCTGCTAAACTTCTTACGTGCCATAAGTGAAAGGGTGTAAAAAGGGTCACACCTGCGGGGAGGAGCGGGTTGGTCAGGTGACCCAAACCTGACTAAACGCAGTATTCTATCCCACATGTGTCGTACTCAGTGTAAAGCTGAGGGATCACGAGGGTCACTCTCTCTTCTTCTCTGGCTGGCGTCTGAGGAGGACTCTGTCTGTTCTTCTGCCTTTGATCTCGATCTGTGAGTTTCTGAATCCAGATCCCGTGTGCTGCTGAGTCCAGTCTGGGACTTGCCCAGGGCGTGCCCTGCAACTTCCGGGTGATGTGATTGTCATCGGGGGAGCTCAATATTGGTTTTGTATATATTTGTATATATTCCAGTATTTACCATTGATATTATTATACTTTTTATTGTTATTGTTTTATTAAAGCTGTTTTAATTTTCCCAACCCATAAGTCTCTCCCTTTTCTCTTTCCCTTCCTCTTCTGGGAAGAGAATGGGTTCATAAAGAGCATCTGTCACCCATTTAACAGCCAGCCCAGCTTAAACCTTGACATTATTTAACGTGTACTCGGCTAGAATCTGTGCTTCTTTGGAAGAAAATGTGGCTGTTCTCCACAGTATTAGCAAATTTGCTAGTTTAGAGTGGGGGAAGGCACAGGGGATGCTAGCAAGCCATGGAGGACATTAGACCCAGAAATACTGAAGGCTTAGAGCTTGCCACATTACTGGTTTTAGGGGAATGCTCACAAGCCAAGACACTATGAATAGGCGGCAGCCTTTTGCAAAGGAAGGGTTAGAAGCTTTACACCAATATGAAGTTAAGAGCTGAGTCAGACACGATGGTACATATGGTACACCACTTGGATTGGTGTAAGTCAGGAGCAAGTACAGTGAAGTCCAAAGATATGTGCTGCTGTAAGAGCAGAATCAGGCATAATTTCTACATGCTGTGGGATTTATTTGCTGTTCGGGATTTACAGTCATCTCTGACAATTGCTTCTCGCAGCCACAAAACCAAGTACATCCTACACTGAAGCACAGCAATAGCAAGATTTGAATGTCATTAGGGGCTGCTCCTACACATCTTGTGTTAAAGCAGCTAAGTGTTTAACCCATGAATAGAGCTCCTATTATCTTTGCTTTTGAAAACTCAGTGTAGATCACTTAACTACTCTGCAATAATTCCCTTGAGAGACCAACAACAGCAGGGAACAAAGTCAAGCAAAAAGGATTGTATCTGCCAGAGCTTTTTTAACACATTTTTCATATGAGTGCAGAGTCAACTTGAATATTACTCCTACTATAGATTAACCTCAGACAGATTTCTGCAGAGCGTGAGGCTATAAGAGAATCTGGCCAGATAGTTTTTAAATGAAAAGCTCTGCCAGTTATGTGCACCACAAAAGAGAGACTAATGCATGAAATACATAATATGCTTCCTCCTTCACAACGTGGGGCTTAAAAAAAAGTTACAGATCCTATTTGCATTTTCCATCTGTGCTCAGGTAAATCCAAGTCTGAGATAAGAATCTGTTTCACTGTAGTACATCTAGCAAAATGAGCTACCAAATTTGTGGGTTCAGTTTCCAGTCAAGAATCTGGCCATTTGAGAAGTTTCAGTGTTGTGTAGGGTCAGACTACAGTCTCATCAACAGTTGTGTAAATCTGGAGGATTTGGGTTGAGGTAATAGAAGTGTGAGATCTACCTGTATGTAATGGAATAAGAAGAAACCTATAGCCTCCCCGCTGGCTATCAAGCAAATTCCCTTATTCACTTAAATATATTTTATAAATAATAACTGGTCATTAACAAATGTATAGTACCCTGGCTTTTTACTTATGTTTTAATGCTTAAAACAGATGTCAGATTGACAGTAAGTCAAACAAATCTCTTTGTTTAGTCACAGAAAAGTTATGTACTAAAACCAGTGAAAAAGTCTTGTTTTCTTCTTCAGCCCATAACCCAGTGACTTAGGACTGACTTGAAGAGGCTCCTTCCAAAGGGAGACGGGGTCAGACTCCAGCTTCATCTTTGGCATTACTTCTGAGATTGCAAACAGATAATTGTGATGATGGAAGTTGTGTGCAAAGTGAGGTGAAGAGATTAAGGCTATGAAATGCAATCAACCTATGCTACCAGCCAGCTGCAATCCACTCTTTTTATGAGCGTGTTTGCAACAATATCTTAGCAGTAGTTTTACAAATTAAATGTAGGGCTATACATTCAAACAAACGGGCTTGTACGTGCATGCATAAAATCTGTGTTAAGAATTGGCTATATCCTGCTTCATGGAGCAGCAACAGTGCTGGAGAACAGGTTTGGGATCATGACTGTGCTGTGGACCTGCCTGCACAGCAAATCAGAACATCTCCATAGTCTGAGTGATCTGATTGTGGACTAGACTAGCTCTCGGTCTGGATGTCGCCATGGGGCTTGGATACAAATGTATCTCTCTTATGAAATGTGATGATATTTACTGTTAGCCAAACGAATTATGGAAGCTCATTTCCTAAGCAAAACCTTAGCAGGCCACTGGGGAAACAGGGATGCTGACTTCCCCTCCCTATTCTGCTCCTCTGAGGTTTTCTTTGGTAGGTCTGCAACGGGGGAGAGATGCATCTCTCCTCAGATAAATTGGATAAGCTTTTGTTGAGCTGGCAGTTTGTTTCCTAGTTCAGCCACAGGCAAAGCTTATCCAGAGACAATAATGTTTTGCATATGAATTTTCAGGAAAAAACACCTCACACCTACTAGTGAACAACAACCTGAAAAATGTTTCTGAATATGCAGGTAGGAGAAGAACAACTTAAAAAAACCCATACAATTATTTTGCAAATACGTACAAAAAAAAAAAAAGAGCCTAAGGAATCACTGTTGATCAGTGGTTCAATTTCAAGACAAGTTTAGTTTCTGAATATTTTTGAACTAATTTGCATAGCATCATTCTGTAAGGCCTCCACTCAGCAAAGCTCATAAGTAGATGCTTTATTTGAAGCCCTTGCATATGCCACCAGATTCAATGGGACCATACATGTCATTAAGTGCTTTTCTGGGCTGAGACCTAATTCTTTGAATTTACAGGAATTTCCAGGTGCTTATTTAGGTCATAAGTGATCTGAAATATTTTATTGTAAAAGTTCTTCAGGAAAAGAAAAAGCTAATGCAAAACTTTGCTTTCACTAATCATCATGAAAGGTGTGTCCTACTATTACATGAAATTACAACTACATATTAGAAGCTACTCTAGGGCAAAAGAGTGCCATATATTGTAATAGTCACTTTGCTGAGAACGTAGATTGTATTAAATAGTTTATGTGTTGTCAAAATCTACTACGTGGTTCAGAATTAATCAGAATTAATATTCACCATAACTTAGCATTTTGTTTGATCTTAAAGGTGGCTTGCACATTATATACAAATAACTCGCTATATGAACTTTCTGAAGAATTTATTTTATACCGTAATTTAGTGTCAAAGACTTGGAGTCAACAGGAGTATATTTGAATTGTTTTACGAGCACAACGTAATCACTGTAGGGTCTGCTTGCTTACTTTCCCTTTCACTGAATAATACTGAGTTTCTTCTCTAAATCTTCTCTTCCTTTACAAGAGAGGTAACACTAATGTCACTCCTGGGGCAAACTGTTGTAATTAAGGTTGCAACTCCTAATCTGTATTCTGTGACCTAAGGTGTTTTACACATGGCATCTATTTGTCTATTCAAAACTGCCTATACATATGCATGCCTGAATTTTGCACATATAAACATTTAGATATTTGAGTAGTTCTGCAGTACGGCACATGCATTATGCACCTATGGTGGATTACGGGGGAGTGCGTTATTTGAGTTCTTTCACGAAAAGTGGATGTCTCCTGCACATCACATCGCGTCACTGCCAGAGCAGTTATCCTTCGTGGCAAATACCTCTTGGCCTTTCAGAGCAGGATGTTCTCCAGGCAAACAAGTTGTCAGATGTGTGCCGTACCCACAACTTAATAATAAAATGGGTGGAAGGAACCAGTAATTTCAGGAATGAGTTGTCATTGCAAGAACCCGTACTATCCAAAAAGTAGAACTGTAGTCATATATCTCCTTCTTGCCAGGCAGACCTGAAGAAAGTAGAAGCAGCAGGACTTAGTACCTCATGTATAATCTCCCTTAGTGAGACCATGGAGAGCAAGGAAGCCACTACTTCCAGTGGCCCTCGCTGAAGAGTCAGCACATCCACAGTGCTCTTATGTGAGATAAATATCAGTTTTCAAAACTAATGGAGCCATGATGGTGGGCATCAAACCACACCTTTTTGTTGAAGGTGGTTACAACAGTATGTGTTGTACTGTGGCGTAACTTGGGCATCTCNGCCACTACTTCCAGTGGCCCTCGCTGAAGAGTCAGCACATCCACAGTGCTCTTATGTGAGATAAATATCAGTTTTCAAAACTAATGGAGCCATGATGGTGGGCATCAAACCACACCTTTTTGTTAAAGGTGGTTACAACAGTATGTGTTGTACTGTGGCATAACTTGGGCATCTCCGCANTCTGTGTTAAGAATTGGCTATATCCTGCTTCATGGAGCAGCAACAGTGCTGGAGAACAGGTTTGGGATCATGACTGTGCTGTGGACCTGCCTGCACAGCAAATCAGAACATCTCCATAGTCTGAGTGATCTGATTGTGGACTAGACTAGCTCTCGGTCTGGATGTCACCATGGGGCTTGGATACAAATGTATCTCTCTTATGAAATGTGATGATATTTACTGTTAGCCAAACGAATTATGGAAGCTCATTTCCTAAGCAAAACCTTAGCAGGCCACTGGGGAAACAGGGATGCTGACTTCCCCTCCCTATTCTGCTCCTCTGAGGTTTTCTTTGGTAGGTCTGCAACGGGGGAGAGATGCATCTCTCCTCAGATAAATTGGATAAGCTTTTGTTGAGCTGGCAGTTTGTTTCCTAGTTCAGCCACAGGCAAAGCTTATCCAGAGACAATAATGTTTTGCATATGAATTTTCAGGAAAAAACACCTCACACCTACTAGTGAACAACAACCTGAAAAATGTTTCTGAATATGCAGGTAGGAGAAGAACAACTTAAAAAAACCCATACAATTATTTTGCAAATACGTACAAAAAAAAAAAAAGAGCCTAAGGAATCACTGTTGATCAGTGGTTCAATTTCAAGACAAGTTTAGTTTCTGAATATTTTTGAACTAATTTGCATAGCATCATTCTGTAAGGCCTCCACTCAGCAAAGCTCATAAGTAGATGCTTTATTTGAAGCCCTTGCATATGCCACCAGATTCAATGGGACCATACATGTCATTAAGTGCTTTTCTGGGCTGAGACCTAATTCTTTGAATTTACAGGAATTTCCAGGTGCTTATTTAGGTCATAAGTGATCTGAAATATTTTATTGTAAAAGTTCTTCAGGAAAAGAAAAAGCTAATGCAAAACTTTGCTTTCACTAATCATCATGAAAGGTGTGTCCTACTATTACATGAAATTACAACTACATATTAGAAGCTACTCTAGGGCAAAAGAGTGCCATATATTGTAATAGTCACTTTGCTGAGAACGTAGATTGTATTAAATAGTTTATGTGTTGTCAAAATCTACTACGTGGTTCAGAATTAATCAGAATTAATATTCACCATAACTTAGCATTTTGTTTGATCTTAAAGGTGGCTTGCACATTATATACAAATAACTCGCTATATGAACTTTCTGAAGAATTTATTTTATACCGTAATTTAGTGTCAAAGACTTGGAGTCAACAGGAGTATATTTGAATTGTTTTACGAGCACAACGTAATCACTGTAGGGTCTGCTTGCTTACTTTCCCTTTCACTGAATAATACTGAGTTTCTTCTCTAAATCTTCTCTTCCTTTACAAGAGAGGTAACACTAATGTCACTCCTGGGGCAAACTGTTGTAATTAAGGTTGCAACTCCTAATCTGTATTCTGTGACCTAAGGTGTTTTACACATGGCATCTATTTGTCTATTCAAAACTGCCTATACATATGCATGCCTGAATTTTGCACATATAAACATTTAGATATTTGAGTAGTTCTGCAGTACGGCACATGCATTATGCACCTATGGTGGATTACGGGGGAGTGCGTTATTTGAGTTCTTTCACGAAAAGTGGATGTCTCCTGCACATCACATCGCGTCACTGCCAGAGCAGTTATCCTTCGTGGCAAATACCTCTTGGCCTTTCAGAGCAGGATGTTCTCCAGGCAAACAAGTTGTCAGATGTGTGCCGTACCCACAACTTAATAATAAAATGGGTGGAAGGAACCAGTAATTTCAGGAATGAGTTGTCATTGCAAGAACCCGTACTATCCAAAAAGTAGAACTGTAGTCATATATCTCCTTCTTGCCAGGCAGACCTGAAGAAAGTAGAAGCAGCAGGACTTAGTACCTCATGTATAATTTCCCTTAGTGAGACCACGGAGAGCAAGGAAGCCACTACTTCCAGTGGCCCTCGCTGAAGAGTCAGCACATCCACAGTGCTCTTATGTGAGATAAATATCAGTTTTCAAAACTAATGGAGCCATGATGGTGGGCATCAAACCACACCTTTTTGTTGAAGGTGGTTACAACAGTATGTGTTGTACTGTGGCGTAACTTGGGCATCTCTGCAAACCAGCAAACAAAACACTGATTACATGTGTGTGCAAGTGGTCACTACTTAGTAGCTACTGCTTAGGCATGATCAGCAGCATGGCTCTGGAAATCGCAGGCAGCTGGTATGTTTTGTATCATGCTGCTGATGTGGACAGATTGGTTTACCAGCTCTTTTTCCTGCCAGTCCTTAAGTTCATCAAAGCAGAAATTGTTATGAGGCCAAAACCATACAGATGTAGAAGGTAATTTCAAGACGCTTCTGCTGTCTGCTGCTGCAAAACTGTTACTTACCTAGCTCACGCGGATTTTCCTCTGGCTCCTCGGTCTCTATCGGGCTTCAAGAACCTGCCTTCTAGTCTTGCAAAAATGGGAACTTGTTCCCTAGAGGAGTATTTTTGGTGGATTCTCAATCTTGCATCTTTTGTCCTGTTTATGGAGGTTTTTTCATTGTGATGGAACGTCTGGGGCATAGATGCTTGAACTGTTAAAAATGAGAGTAATTCTTAAAGATTGTAAAGGAGGTACCACCTTTACCAAAATCTTGCCTGATTCAGTAACAAGTGTTTACAATGTGTTACCAGTTCTATGAAGGTAAAAGCTATTAAAATGAGAAATCATATAGTGTATGATGCAGTTATCTTTGTTGTACGTGGACTAATACCTTAGTCCTCCAAAACCTGTATTTCTTTGAAAGCACATCAAATATCTTGTCTGAATACTTCCTTTTCTTGTAGCATCCAAATTATAGCCAAGCAGGTTTCTGCACCCGCTTTTGTTAATGCCTATGTAAATACAGCAAGATTAATGATAGTTATCAAGCTTGTTTTCTTAAATGTGTGTAACTGTCTTTGGTTTCTAATATCCTTGATAAGCCTGTGGTGTTGGCTGAACAATTTCAGAGGTAAGCTGAAACACTTTGCTACCTGCAAAGGTACTGCAGCAGGAAATGCAGGCTACCTGTTCTGTTCCTCTTTCCCTTCCCGTGGGGAAACAGCACGTTCACTTCCCCCCTGCCCTGGGCAACTTAGAATTTATGCACCTAGCACACTTGTCTTTAGGACTAACCAGTGTTGTTAAGGGACACAAATGCATCGGCGGCAGGCAAATGATCTGCTGAAGCTGCCGATACTGGGTTTGACATAATATCGTAAACAATGTTCCCTGACATAAAAAGTTGTATTAAATCAATTACCACAAAATGGCCCTGTTTATGAACAGCCACACTATTTCAGTAGATATTTTTTATAGCAAGCTTTCACACAGATGAACATGTATCGCATCGGAAGCTTAAGAATAAAACTTTGCCTTTACAATACTGTATTTTTCAGTGTTAGGCAAAATGAAGGAGTATTGAAATCTTCTTTAAAAAGCTTGTCTCCTTTCTAATTATTGTTTCTGCAGCAAACAATAATGACATCTCAATAAAAGTTTAGATACATAGAAAATGTTGCAGGTGACTAGGGGAAGAAATCTCTACATATACTTTGCATTGGTATGTCATTGTAATAAACCTAGTCTAAAAAACTGGTGGTGTTTTGAAAAACTGGCTAATCATGCAAAAGCAATCTACAGTGTCACTCTTCTGAAAATGTATCTTTTTTTCTTTTCCTCCCCTTTGCTTTTCCTTTTTAGGATTCCGCCTGTCTCTTTCCATCAAGTGGGAAGACAAACAAAAAAAAAGGAAACCCAGAATGAAAGCGCAAGCCAAAGAAATCAGTTCCTTCTGCATCTAAACAAAATGCTATTTGCAACAGTCAGTGGCCGGTTCTAACTTAGATAATCCGAAGTAGGTCACCTTCATGAATCTTTCAGACCTTCCAACTTAGTAACTCAGAAGGATAATAATACAATCAATTTTTAGTTAATGAGAGAACATCAGAAAAAAGAACTGCAGGAAGCTGTGAACTGCAATGTCTCCTTACTGAAGACAGAATGCCACATGGCAAGAACAGATGGGTAAACCTTCCGTGATTATCCTCGACCACTGGCTGAAAGAAAAAGCTGTCACAACACTGAGGGCTGCATATAAAGTACATATACACGACGTTTCCCCTCATTGGTAATAAAAAATTATATATGCTAAGAGATAATAAAGAAAAAGGGGCACTTTAATGTGATGGTGAAGGGAATAATTCTTCCATTTTCCTTTGCTTCCTGAAGTGGAGCATATGCTAAGGTCCTGAGCTACGTTTATCTCTCATAAGGAATAAGGAATATGTATTCCACATACATACTACGTATTTTATATAAATTGAACACAGAAAAGTACCTGCTTTCATCGTCTTTGACTATATTGACCCAGAAGTGAAAAATAAGGGTTATTTCTGTTGCTAATTTATAGATACTGTTACCAGAATGAAATGTCGGTGTTAAAAATTTGGCTTTTGCCTATACATTGACACTAGAGTTTGCATTTGCAAACTATTAAGTGGCAAAATGGAACAAGAGTGGATTAAGAATGCCTTGCTGGAATCTCAAGTTTTACAGAACCACCAGAACTAAAGGCGTTTCTTACACACAATGGTCACACTTCCATTGACTTTAGTTCTACCAATGCCCACTAAGAGAGAAGCTGGCTTTTATAACTTGGTTGGAGAGTACCTAGATGTAAAACGGGTATGTACCAAGGAATCTTGAGGTTTTGTTTGTGTATGAAAAGAAGAGATGGAATAGTGAGTATTTGTGGCACCGTGTACCTGAGTGGTGAAGAATGTACCTGTAAACCATAAAATTACTGAATTGGAGAACACAGAGCAAGGTCGTGATGTAGTACTGTAGTTCGGAAAAAATCAAGATACCTTTCCCCTACCTTTAAAGTATAGCAATACACCAGTGTTTGAAAACAAAAAGCAGTGAGCTGGGAACTTATTGCAGAGCAGACGCTGAACTGTAGTCTGAGGTGGTGAAATTCTCAAAGAGTANCAGAAAAAATCAAGATACCTTTCCCCTACCTTTAAAGTATAGCAATACACCAGTGTTTGAAAACAAAAAGCAGTGAGCTGGGAACTTATTGCAGAGCAGACGCTGAACTGTAGTCTGAGATGGTGAAATTCTCAAAGAGTAATTCCCTACTCTGTTTTCAGATTTGATGTGTAGACCAGTAAGACTGCCAGCCTCCCGGGAAAAAGGTGTATGGCCTCTGTATGCACAACACTTCACTAAAATGATTAGGGGTGTTATGTTGTTTCAATTAGCAATTGAAATAAAAGAATAAAACAGAATTTGCCACTTCAGGGGAGAAGCCCAAACCTCAGGAAGATACCTCTACCACTACTGCAGATTATTCATAAAACACTGTTCATGCTTGTGGCCTGTTTTCAGTCTTTTCTATTCTTAAGGTGCATTCCTTGGATGCTATGATTTTTTGAAATTGCAGAAATATACACAGATTTGCTAATCATTCTGGATTCTTCACAGATTTTCTTTAAAGATTGAGTATACAAGGGATACGTATCCTTAACATAAATCAGTTCATTCCCAGATATGCGTTTTCCCCCTTCAGCCTGATAATATATATCTGAAATCTAAACTTTGATGTGATAAGGACATGCCTGTTTTTAAGAAAAATGCAAATCTTCACTCTGAAATAACTTAGTCTTTCACTGATTACAGAATGTGCTTCTAAACTGCCTATGAGTCAGCCTGTGAGTTGGAGTTCAGATAAGCATGTAGTGTTTGTTCACCAGATGGACCGTAAGCTCTTCAAAGTAGAGGAAAGGATATCGCTCATTTAACATTGCTCTCAACTTCACTTATTTCTTTGTACAAAATCTGGTTACTTGATTCAATTTTAGACTGTATCTACAATGTAAGGAGGAGAAAATGTATTTTTATAACAGGATAGGTAAATCTAGCAAAGTAGATGATAGAGTAGAAATTTTACTGGAACTAAGCATGGTTCTTTTTTTACATCATTCTAAGTAGCCAAGATTGATACCCACCTCATCTGAAACACACCCAGGCTGAATTCACATACCTATGCAGAGGTAAAAAACATTTAAGCCAATTACCTGTTTGGATTTTAGAGCAAATTAGCCAAGTCACATTAGTTGCCCTTGCTTAAAACACCATCTCTGACAATGAAGTGCAATCATGACAATACTGATCTATTAAGGATCAAATCTGTTTTTTCTCTTATATACCTTGTGCTAGATACTAACAGTCTCACGTAACATGGGCAACATCAGTAATTTTCAGAGTGGTAACTCTAAATAATGTCCTTTGTGAAACCAGATTGAATATTTTCTGATGCAGCATAGCTTACTAGAGCTGCCATTATTCATGAATGTGATAATAAGAAAAGCCCATTTTGTGGTTTTAAGTTTTATGTAATTTCTGGTTTTAGTTTGTTCTTAGGATTTGTATGGTTCAGTTTTTGTGATTTTTTTTCATCTTCAAATTCTTAAGAAGCCCAGCCTTGCCCTTTTTACTTTCCAGTTTGAATCAACGCAGGAAAAAATAGTTAAATTGTCCTCCTTCTTACTTCTATTTGGCTGTTTTCTTCAGCAACAGAAGAAGGATGTTTTGAGCAGTTAGTGGTCATTGGTCATAGCATGGTGTTAAAAGTGAATGCCATACCTAATCCACTTTCCTTTCCAGATTTTACATAATATCTATAAATACAGGGAAAGGAGGATGTTGTCAGAGAGGAAGTCTGTTCCTCGCTCTGCTCTGCTTTTTCACTCAGTCCAGAAGTGTCTCATGCTGAGGCTCCCACTCATGCACAGGGCTGACTTTACACTGAAGACTCAGATCTTTATGGCCTATAAATTATTGTGGTTTGGATACAAGTCTTCTCCCCAGACGTGCTTTCAGTAGGACACACGTGAGACTGAGCATGCACTGCTGTTCCTCACAGCTTTATCAGTCACAGTAATTATATACAGAGATTAGGAAAATCCACAGACATTTTCCAGTATAAAAATTGCCCCTGAAAATCTGGAGGAAATTTTCCAATAGGTCATAAAAATTTTAAGGAACATGGATCACAACTTGGTCATAATTACTGCTGTGCTCCTTTTATAGAGAGCAGTGTTGCCCCGTGCTAAAACATTGCCTGGCTTGAATGTTGCTTTTAGGGCTTGTAGCTGTTTTAGGGCATCCACTTGAGTGTGTCTCCTGTTTCACAATGAGGTACGAGATCAGAATCGGGATCTGAGGTCTGTGGCTCTTCAGATCTCTCGCTGATTTGGTCTGTTCAAAGCCTCTTTTTCTCTGTCTCCTTGAGCACCACCTGCCCTCTGACAGCCCTAGGGAAGGCTGCATGGGGCAACCACATGCTAAGACCACAACTTCCTCTTGAAGAAGGCAGCACTTAATCCCAAGTGGAAGACACTTTTATCTAGTATTTGTCAGCAGATTTGCTTGAGTTTATTTATAGTGCCCAATTATTTGATGGTTTGGAATGAAAATTATCCATCAACTTCCTGAGCTGTGCAGACTGTCAGAATATTCAAGAACACTTTGAATCTTTTTAATTTTTAGTTCAAGTAGCTCACTTCACGGTACTGTGTGACCAGCAAATCTGATGCACACGCAACTGGTGCGGAAGCCTGGCACTGTAAAATTTGTTATCGTGGGCTCTCTGCCCTTAAAGAGCAGTTCGCCATCACCACAGATGGCAAAAATGGATCCTGTCCCATTGCATGAACTGAAGGTCAGCCAGACGATGCTCAGCCTTCACAGAAAGAAGCCTTTCGGTGATGACTTCCCTGGAAGTTCCTAATGATATATTTTGACCTCTCTGTTTAGAGACATCTTGAAGTCAGTGATACTCTGACTGCGACCCTGCTTGAAACTGCATGTGTGTATTTGGGACTGATTCAGATCTCGCTACTCTATAAATGACGAGTAACTGCCTTGAGTTGATGGTTTTACACCAGGACAGAGTGAAGTGAGTATCCAACAGCATCAGAGCACAGTACAGGACCAAAGGGCACAGGAACCGCCATGTATGAACCATCACCTTGTTTTTTTTCTTAAGGATACAATTTCCGATGGAGATTCAAAATTCACTTGTTAGGAACAACAGATTATTTATTTCTAAAACTGATTCTTCCATCACATCACAAAATTATTATTAAAAATTAATGGTAATATTAGAAAACCTATTTGTCCAATTATGCACACCTCTGTAAAGCTAAATACACAATGCTTCTTATGACTAGCCTGCCACGTACCTCATCTGCTTCTGCAACACTGCAACAAAAGATACATCCTGTGAAATTTTATTTGGAGCCTCACTGCATTGTGAGGACTATTCTCTTAATAAAGGATGCTTCTGAATCTTACTGCTTGTTTCATTGCTCTTCAGATCAGAAACTAAAGCACTTCCAATGCAAATAGAATCCTGCTGATCTGTGCGAATCCTACTTGTCTGTCATTTAGAAAAAGTAACTGTCCTTATAAAAAGATATTATTTTTCACCTTTGGATTTGGTTTGTAAAGTGGAATTAGGCTTACAAAAAGAAGCACCGTGCAGGCAGATTAAAAAATCTCCCTACTTCACTACTATCATCAGATAACGAGATCTTTCAGATTAGAAAGCCAAAGCAGTATGGGAGAAAAAGGCAACTGAAGTAATCCATTACATACACTTTTTGAGACACTGGACATTTAATTACAGTCACCTTGCGCCTGTGCCTGGTGCTTGCAAACCCTGCAGGGCTGCGGAGGTGTTGCACCTTGCTCTTGTTCTTGCTCTTGAGGCCAAACGCTGCCAGCAACCCTTTTGCCTCAGAAAAAAATGTGACTTGGGGGATTTGGACCATTTTTGCCTGTGAAACAGTTTGCACGCATTCATACCAGGGTCATACACGGGGATTGCTGTTCCTCAGATCGGGGGAAGCGAGAGTGTCTTTAAAGGCAAACCTGTGCTGCAAGCAGTCGAACCACTTGGCTACTGGCAGGGTCCACACAGACCGAAGGGCCACAGAACGAACATCACACTTCGGTCTACTCTGAGCGGAGTTGGAGCAACACCCTTTCAAAAGTAAAGACTGGCCAATAGCTACGTGGCAGAGAAAGTTATGAGTATACCCGGAGCTATTGATAAGCTGTGGAAGTTTGACCATTTAGCGACAACATTTTCTTTCACTAAGGAGCGCGAGCCACTCTGCCTTTTTGCTGAGGCCATTTTTAATGCGACCAGCCGAAAATAAAAAGACTCATCTAAAGCGGCGGCAGGTCAGTTCGGCGCGAATTATCTCTAGGTCGGTTAAAAAAAGATAATAGAAAAAGGGCCGAGTAGCAAGGTTCACAGGTCGGGAGCTGGGAAGGGCAGCAACCGGGCGGCAGGCGATGCGCGCGGGGCGGGAGGCGGCTGCGGCTGTCCCGCCCGCCAGGTGCCGCCGCCCGCCTCGCGCCCCGTCTCCCCGCACCCGGTTCCCGCCCGCAGGCGCGCGGCAGCTTTCCCTCAGAAGATGGCAGTCGCCGGCCGCCCCGGCGCCGGCCGCCCCCTCCCCTCCCTTCCATTCCCTTCTCCTCTCCTCTCCCTCCCGCCGCGAGGCGCGGAGCCACCCCGGACCGGCCCCTTCCCCTCATGCAGGGCCGGGGCTTGCTTGCTTGCTCGCTCGCTCGCTCGGCGGCGGCAGCAGCCCCCACCGCCGCTCCTCCTCCGGCTCCATCCCACCCTCCTCCTTGTTCTTCCTCTTCCTCCGCCAACCCCACCCCTCGCCCCGGGCTGGCCCGGCCGCGGGGTGCCGCGCCGCCAAGGCTCCCCGCCGGCTTCCCCATCCCCACGCGCCGCACACACCACCACCACCTCCTCCTCCGCCCGCCCTCCCCCCTCCCTCCCCACCTCCGCCCTCCTCCTGCTGACGTCTGGCTCTGCCCGGCTGAAAACTCCGTGCCGCGGCGGATGCGGCGGCTCTCGGGAGCGCGGCAGCAGCGAAGATGGTGGCCGCTCCGTGCGCCCGGCGGCTGGCGCGGCGCTCCCGCTCGGCGCTGGTGGCGGCGCTCACCGTGCTGCTCCTGCAGACCCTCCTCGTCTGGAATTTCACCTCCCTCGACGCCGGCGAGGAGCAGCGCGGCGGCACCGCCGGCCGCGAGAAGCGGGACCGCGGCGGAGAGCAGCGGGCGCACCCGCAGCGCCGCGGACCCGCCGCCCCGCACGGCAAAGCGATGGTAGGCGCGGGCGGGGGGCGGCGGGCGGGGGAGCGGCTGCGCCCCTGTCTGGCGGCGTTTCGCCGCACTTCTGCGGAGGTGGCTGCCCGGGGAGCGCGGGGAAGTTGGGGCGAGTGAGGCGCGGCCGCCCGGGGCTCGCGTCCTCCCACCCCGCGTGGGCGCCTCCC
>VZSC01006302.1:638906-650511 GCA_013398225.1 Steatornis caripensis | reverse complement strand
CTCTGAAGAGAGGCTTAAACACACGAATGCCCTGATGATTGCCTTTACAAGAGCCTTTATACTAAGTGAAGTTACACAAACCGGATTTTGGACACTTTGCAGAAGGTAGCACTTCTCAAATCTGTGTCTGAAAGTTGCCGTATGAAGTTACAGTGTTTTTATGTACCTTGGGTTTTGTTTGTCTCTGACCTATGTACAAGACTAAAACGGTGGTACGTATTTTGCATATCTGAGCTGGACATAAGTAGTGTTAGGATTTGGTAATTTGTGTCTGTGGGAAAACAAACACAATCCTTTGAACCAGGTGTTTAAGAGGTATTTAGACTTTTATTAAATGCTGTCAGGTACATGTAATAAGCAGTTTCATTTGGCAAATGAAATAACGTCATACGGTAGTAAAAAATGTTGCCACTGTAACTGTGCATAATTGAATATGAATTGCCAACTTGGCAGAAAGAAACAGTTTTGAATTGAGCTATTTTGCAACTGAAAACATTTACTGTGCTAGATCCTCTGGTCAGCTACATCTGGATCTTTCATTACTCATAAGCAGTTTCCTGCAGTTGTTCCACATTTAATTAAACCAGGTTATAGATATCTTTAAAGAAGTATGAATTGTATAGATAGTGGTGACTTCAGTGGGTACTTGCAACCATGTATGATTTTTGCAGCTGTTCAGCACCCTTTGCACAAGCTTTATTCATTCAGCAACACTCAAGCATTGAAAGCAAGCAAGAATTAATGCTACCTTCTGAGAATGGGTTGGTTTTTAAGTGAGAGTCTTTATCTTTGAAAAGCATGTAACAGCTTTTTGCGAAAATACCATAAGCATGCTGCTTAGTCTCAGGCTTTTTTAATGCAGCCTGCTAGCGATGGTGGAAGGGGCTTGTTGGTGGATGTTTTTTGTTGGGAGCCCAAAGGGAAGAAGAAGGAATGCAAATCCCCGCTTCAGGGCTGCTGGTGATGAGAGGGATGTGACAGCAGAGCATCTGCCGTGGTCTTAGCTCACACCCAGCATTGCACTGAGAGGCAGTTGTGCGTCGCAGTGATGTGCTTACGTTACCCAGCTGTGGCCTCTGCCTTGGAATGAGGCATTGGAGGCAATGGCTGTGGGTATGTAATGCTCCTTTGTGCCCCGTGGCACCGTTGGGTTTTCATTACTGCCTGTTTTACAGTGAAGCAAAAATGCTAGTGCATTGTTACTGTGTCAGCTGAGTGAAATATAGCTCTTGCCTGATGGTGTGGGATCAAAGCATTTCTTTAGTCTGAAATTTTGTGTATTCATTTTAAAGAAATGGCATGTTTCTTTCAGCATTAAGCTGTCAAAAGAACCAAACGTAACTATTGATAGCTTGAAATGTTCAGAACTGTAAAGTGAAAATAAAGTGTCGTGTGTTTGGGGACAGTGAGTGTTATCTGTTTTAACTCCAAGCAAAAGTTAAGCTAGGGAGGACAGTCCTGAGGATCACTAGTGCCTCTCCTCCTTATTTTAATTTCTGTAGTGGGAAGTGTGGTATTTCTTCTTCTCCTGGGAATGTGGAGTGAGGCTGGGTCCGCTGCTGCTGCATGGGTTGGTCAGCTGAATGTGCTCAAGCAGATTATATTTCTTCTTGCTTGTTCCTCCTGGCTCACTTGTGTGATGTATGTTGAGCTCAAACAGGTTAAAGATGCAAGAAGCCAAAAGTTATTTTAATGTGTGCCTAAATGGTGTAATACCTATGGGTTACTGAAACTAAGAAAGGCATCCAGCTGCTACTCTACTCAACACTAACAGTTATAAAAAATGCGATCCGTTGTAACAATGCAAAGTAGCAGCGACTCCGTAATGCTGGAGAAAACTAGGAGAATCATACAGGAAAGAAAACCCAGGACACGTACTCCACTTTTTCTAAAGTCCATCCATCAAGTATTTCCCTCTGCCTTTTCCAAATGCTTCCCCAAAGTAAGAATGGTGCAGAATTCACCTTGCCTATCAAGCAGAAGTGTGATGTTTTTTCAGGTTTGGGCACAAGAGAGTTTTCTTTTGAAGAGTGTTTGTCCTTGTAATGTTTAGATTCTGCAGGTGGATTCCCAGTGCTGTTTTGCCAGAAACACACACACAGTTTAGACTTACACTCTGCTGAGCATCAGTGCGTTATCCATGTGGGAGGTACTTAACAAGTGAGTTTCTGGAAGGCACACAAGGTAGGATGTGGGATCCTCTCCGCTCCCCAGTGCCCCTTCGGCACTGCCTGCCTCCGCAGCGGGCGTTTCAGCATCCCCGAACTTCGCTGGAGGGCCGCCTGCTCGATGTGTTCCTGAGGGTTTATTTCACTGCTACTTCATTTTTTCCACCTGAAAACCGCACAGGCGCCGTTCTTTATTGCACGGCTCTATCAGGCCTTGTAGGTGACAGGCGATGAAATCTAACACAATCGTTTTATTGATCGCTAAAAACTCAAGGATACTGAAACTGTGCCCTCTTGTCCGCTCTCTTATAATTTTATTTTGCAAACTCTCAAGTTTTCATTTAAATGACTAGGGCTTAGAACCACACGGGGTTGTAAAGCCGGTGCTATTGCCAGTTGCATTTCTGAATTTTCTAGCAGGCGTGTGAAAAAGCAAATTAACAGTGTTCTTGGTCAGTTAATGCAAACCTTAGAAACACACGTGAGTGTGTACCACCAGTATGTAGTATTCTTCAGCTCCTTTGGTTTTCATTTCATTCTTTTAGCAGTAGGCTTATGTTAAATAAGTATTGTCTCTTAAAGTATGCATGCGTATTTTTGTCTGGTTCTGTATTTCTGTTTACATCTTGAAAGGGAAAGCAAGAGCTTGGGGCTCAGAGATGACTTATCCTCATAAATGACTGTGGGTCTTTCAGCCACAGACAGGCTGCAGAGAACCATGCCCCAAGCACATGAGTGCTCTGTCGCTAACATTTGGGACAACTTTCTGAAAGGTAGTACATACTTATCCAGTGTGTGCAGGTCCTGCTGTGCTTTCTAGGTGTAAAAATTAAAATTCTTGCATATTGCCTTCAATTTTTGTCTCTGCATGTAATCTTATCCTAGTACTTGCTGTGTTCACCAATACAACTATTCAGGCTCCACTATTTCTCCCCCAGTAATCTGCCCTCTGCCTTTTTCAAACTGTCTAGTTTTCTATTCTTTTTTCTTTCATTCTTCTCCAGCTTTTTTCCTTCTTCGTCTCTTCAGTGTGGGTTATAGAAGGTTGGGGGATGCTGGTACCTGGGTGGGCTGGGGGCTGGGAGGGAGCAGGCTACGCCTGGGGCTCCGGCCCCACTCCCCAGCTCACCAGGCTTTCTAGGAAATAATCTTTTTCGGTGGGCTCCAAGGCAGCATCAGAACGAGTACTGTTAGCAGTTGTCCTACAAACGTCCTGGCACAGCGTCGGGTTTGCGCCCAGTGTGTTGGAACAAACACTGAGAGCTAATTGTTTCCGTGCTGGCAACATACGGATGTAGAATATGGTTATTTTGATGCTGCCAGTAATGAATCACACCTTTGTGCACACACAGATTTGATCAAAGACCTAAAGATGGAGCACTGGGGTTCCGAATAGGAAACATATTTTAAAACACATGCCGAATGCAACTGTTTTCCCCTTGTTATCTAAATAACTAGTATGGATCACACTGGGCTGTCCCACAATGTCTGACATTGGTATTAAAAAACCCCACAACGCTCAAGACAAGTGACAGCGGGCTTGAAAACGTGCTTTGTCAAGAGGTGATTTGGCAATGCTTCTTCAAGATGACTTTATGGTACTTGTGGCTTTGCTTAACCTACACGCTGGGAAGTGGCTGCTATTCTTAAAATTACTTTGTCAGAATACAAAACCCCACACTTAAGCATCCGCCTATTGATTAAAATGTGTGCTTGGTGGAAGAGCTATAGGGAAATTGGATTTGTGCAGATTTCTGCCTTAACAACATGACAGCTTGCTTAAATGGGTAGGTGAAGTTCCCAGGCACTCCTGGCATGCAAGTGTTGATTTGTCTACCCCTACCTATGTTTCCTGTCTCAGAGGCAGGCCCAGTTTTGATTTCAGACTCGATTCATGAGGAAAATATCTGTTTAATGGAATTACATGATACAGACTCAGTGTGAAAGAAGGTTTGGGGTTTTTTTATGTTGCTTTGTTTTCACATTACAATACAATTTATGTAATGCCCGAGCAGAGTTATTATCCTTCTCAGTCCAAGTTTCCCATAGGTTGTGTATGTCAAATTGTTTTGCAACAGTTGGAGAAGCTGGCTGGTGTGAATACAGTAGTCCCATTATATCCTAATGACTTTGGGTTAAGCATGTCTGAGAGACCCTCCAGGGATTTTTCAGGCATTTCTCAGTCTTGAATTTTAACCAGAAAAGAATATTAATTTTAATGTGTCTGTAGTCTGTTAATGGAGTGGTGTATATAATACATCTTTGGGGAGTATTTTCTCAAAAGGCTGCTAGATGTTTGTTTGTGATGTAGTACCTGATTGGGTTTTTTTTCACTCTGAAGAGAGGCTTAAACACACGAATGCCCTGATGATTGCCTTTACAAGAGCCTTTATACTAAGTGAAGTTACACAAACCGGATTTTGGACACTTTGCAGAAGGTAGCACTTCTCAAATCTGTGTCTGAAAGTTGCCGTATGAAGTTACAGTGTTTTTATGTACCTTGGGTTTTGTTTGTCTCTGACCTATGTACAAGACTAAAACGGTGGTACGTATTTTGCATATCTGAGCTGGACATAAGTAGTGTTAGGATTTGGTAATTTGTGTCTGTGGGAAAACAAACACAATCCTTTGAACCAGGTGTTTAAGAGGTATTTAGACTTTTATTAAATGCTGTCAGGTACATGTAATAAGCAGTTTCATTTGGCAAATGAAATAACGTCATACGGTAGTAAAAAATGTTGCCACTGTAACTGTGCATAATTGAATATGAATTGCCAACTTGGCAGAAAGAAACAGTTTTGAATTGAGCTATTTTGCAACTGAAAACATTTACTGTGCTAGATCCTCTGGTCAGCTACATCTGGATCTTTCATTACTCATAAGCAGTTTCCTGCAGTTGTTCCACATTTAATTAAACCAGGTTATAGATATCTTTAAAGAAGTATGAATTGTATAGATAGTGGTGACTTCAGTGGGTACTTGCAACCATGTATGATTTTTGCAGCTGTTCAGCACCCTTTGCACAAGCTTTATTCATTCAGCAACACTCAAGCATTGAAAGCAAGCAAGAATTAATGCTACCTTCTGAGAATGGGTTGGTTTTTAAGTGAGAGTCTTTATCTTTGAAAAGCATGTAACAGCTTTTTGCGAAAATACCATAAGCATGCTGCTTAGTCTCAGGCTTTTTTAATGCAGCCTGCTAGCGATGGTGGAAGGGGCTTGTTGGTGGATGTTTTTTGTTGGGAGCCCAAAGGGAAGAAGAAGGAATGCAAATCCCCGCTTCAGGGCTGCTGGTGATGAGAGGGATGTGACAGCAGAGCATCTGCCGTGGTCTTAGCTCACACCCAGCATTGCACTGAGAGGCAGTTGTGCGTCGCAGTGATGTGCTTACGTTACCCAGCTGTGGCCTCTGCCTTGGAATGAGGCATTGGAGGCAATGGCTGTGGGTATGTAATGCTCCTTTGTGCCCCGTGGCACCGTTGGGTTTTCATTACTGCCTGTTTTACAGTGAAGCAAAAATGCTAGTGCATTGTTACTGTGTCAGCTGAGTGAAATATAGCTCTTGCCTGATGGTGTGGGATCAAAGCATTTCTTTAGTCTGAAATTTTGTGTATTCATTTTAAAGAAATGGCATGTTTCTTTCAGCATTAAGCTGTCAAAAGAACCAAACGTAACTATTGATAGCTTGAAATGTTCAGAACTGTAAAGTGAAAATAAAGTGTCGTGTGTTTGGGGACAGTGAGTGTTATCTGTTTTAACTCCAAGCAAAAGTTAAGCTAGGGAGGACAGTCCTGAGGATCACTAGTGCCTCTCCTCCTTATTTTAATTTCTGTAGTGGGAAGTGTGGTATTTCTTCTTCTCCTGGGAATGTGGAGTGAGGCTGGGTCCGCTGCTGCTGCATGGGTTGGTCAGCTGAATGTGCTCAAGCAGATTATATTTCTTCTTGCTTGTTCCTCCTGGCTCACTTGTGTGATGTATGTTGAGCTCAAACAGGTTAAAGATGCAAGAAGCCAAAAGTTATTTTAATGTGTGCCTAAATGGTGTAATACCTATGGGTTACTGAAACTAAGAAAGGCATCCAGCTGCTACTCTACTCAACACTAACAGTTATAAAAAATGCGATCCGTTGTAACAATGCAAAGTAGCAGCGACTCCGTAATGCTGGAGAAAACTAGGAGAATCATACAGGAAAGAAAACCCAGGACACGTACTCCACTTTTTCTAAAGTCCATCCATCAAGTATTTCCCTCTGCCTTTTCCAAATGCTTCCCCAAAGTAAGAATGGTGCAGAATTCACCTTGCCTATCAAGCAGAAGTGTGATGTTTTTTCAGGTTTGGGCACAAGAGAGTTTTCTTTTGAAGAGTGTTTGTCCTTGTAATGTTTAGATTCTGCAGGTGGATTCCCAGTGCTGTTTTGCCAGAAACACACACACAGTTTAGACTTACACTCTGCTGAGCATCAGTGCGTTATCCATGTGGGAGGTACTTAACAAGTGAGTTTCTGGAAGGCACACAAGGTAGGATGTGGTTATAGAAATCCATGGAGAAGAAGGTTAAGACAACCTTATACATTTGCTCGTTACTACTTCCTTATTCCAGTAGTGGGTTTTCAACATTAATTTCTATTTCATTTGTTTGATTCATTTTGTTGCAGAGGGTAGCCTAACTGGCATGAGGCTTTCAGCATTACTGACTTTATTCTCACAAATAACAATGGGGAAACTCCAGACAACTGTGGGAGAACTGGAATTTGTGTAATGCTGAGTACCTTTGTAGATCGCTGGTTTGACTCAGGCACATCTGGCCACCGTATTCCCAGCAAGGTAGATGTTCCCTCAGCCTGTAGTCTGAGCCAGTGAAACTGGAGTCTTACAGTCCAAAAGCCAAGTGAAGCTGTTACTGCGTAATCAAGTTGGGATGGACTAGATGATCTCCAGAGGTCCCTTGATCTCCAGAGGTCCCTTCCAACCCCTACCATTCTGTGAAACTTACTCACACAGGTTTCAGTATAGCACCTGCATTAAAGCATAGCCTTGCACTGGGGTGGTAGCAAGGTGGGCATCAAAGGAGAGAGCTCCTGCCTTGGGCAAGGAAGTGGGCTACTGCTGGGAGTTCACTTTACAAAGTTGCACTTAAGCATAAAATAATTTGATAAGCTCCAGGAAAAAAAAAAGATATTTCAAGAAAAAAGGCATTATTTCACTCCTAATTTGTGCCTTTTGCTTAAATCAGTTAATGTATAGATTTCATATATTATGACACAACCACTTGGTACCTATTTAAACATCTTCCCCTCTGAGTAGCTTGTTGATGTAGATGTGTGGCCTCAGTAATTTCAGCTCTGAACACAAGAAATGGGGGGGAGGGGGGAAGGGGGGAAGGTTTTCAGAAAAATTTCCAGATCTGAAAGGTGCAGTGGAGCTTAATGTGAGCTTATCGTGTACATGTTAAACTTCAGTGTGAATCAAGCTCTGCAAACTGAGTCCTCGCTTGTTTTAATACACCTGCTGGTCTCAGAGAAACAGCTTAGTTAAGGTACTGTAGGTTGTGAGTAGAATTAATGGCATCAAGCTATTATGTTGCCAAAAATGATATATTTCTTAGAGAATGGGTCCATAGTACTGACTTGACCATTAAGTACAGTTTTGCTTGTTAACAGGAGCTTAATCATGCTGCAGTACAGCTTTAATAACAGTTGAAAAGGAGAATGGAGACAACTAATCATTTTGTAATGGGAAAGGGGGGAGACAATACATCTGCACCTAGAAGCTGCATAACGATTTTTACAAAGTCTTAGCACTTAACAAGGCACATGTTAATAAAACAAACAAATCTTTTCAGTAACAGAGAACTAATTTATGCATTATTTAAGAAGAGTGTTAGAACCAGATTAGATTGATGGACTCCTGCAGCAGTTACCTCGTTAAGCGTCTTTTCTGTGGGGATGTGGGAAGGTATTATATGAAATGAATCTATGTTAATTGGTTATGTCATCGGAAGTCTTTTTCAGGCCACTGGTGTATTTTTGTTGTGTTTGGTTTTTATTCTTTAATGTATGATGAGATTTTGCAGATGTTCCCTTTGAAATAGAAACGTTTTCATTTTTTAACAAGAGAAGACCAGCTGTTGTACAGGAGACATACAAATCCCATTTACTTCTTGTCAGCTATTGCAAAACGGGCACTTTTTAATGTAAAAGGCCCTCATTACCTGCCGTGTCCCAGCTGTATTGAGAAATGTTTTTCAAAATATTTTTTCCCTTCAGTACTGCAAGTCCGTGATATGTGATACAGCATCTTATTAGTGCTTCATGAAGGGACAGGAGTACAATGAAAGCATGAAGTGAACTTAATTTGTAGGAACAGTCAAATTACATAACCTCAAGGATTAATTTTAATCAAATACTTCCTGATTTTTCTTTACAGCGTTAAAATTAGGTCTGGCACTTCACTGGAGCTTTTCCAGTGACTCTTTAAATGGGATATAATGTCCTGTATTTTTTCTTCTAATTTAGGCCAATGGGGTGTCTGATTTGAGCAGATGCAGAAGCATCCCTCCACAGATACTCGCAGGGTGCACGACTGCTGGCGTGTGTAACTGTTTGTATTAGTGCAGTTTATGAGGAGTAGCACTTTCAAGTGTTCGAGTTTGATTTTTAGACTTGGGAACCTCCATCCCTATTAATTTTTTTTAAGTAATGCTGTGCCGCAGAGTATGTGTTGAGCAAGAGAGTGCTGGGGGGGGGGGGGCAGGGGCCAGGGAAAGGCGGAGTCCTGGTTGCCTTCTCTTGACATCTGTAGCAAAGCGTGTAGAGCCACATAGCTAAAACCGACATGTAGTTTGGGGGTTTTCTGGATGTCCAGACTAGTCCTCTTTGGTCTGATAACTGTGTTTTGGTTTTTTTTTTTTTTTATTCCAGAGGAGCCAAGCCCTGTCAGTTTCCAACTTTATTTGTCCCTTTCACATTTGGTGCTGATGGTTATGGCTGTCCCATTTTAAGCACTTAAGCCTGGGCTGAATCTCACAAACACTGGGGTGCGAAATTCAGGCAGTCTAAAGCCTTCTAATGAGTGGAGAGAGATGAGTGCCTCCAGAAGGTAATTCAGCTCTCTTGAGGTCTGAATCTCTGCAAAAGCCTGCTCCTCTGCGCTGGTGAGGGAGCAGGGCTGTGGCAGTGATGCTCAGATACGTACTGTGCCATTGTAGGAATCCTTCCTTCATGCGCCAGGCCTGGCATTTCTTTTCCCCAGTCTGCAAAGTGTGCTTAATTTTAACTTCCAGTCTTTCATGGAAGTGGTTTGGGTTTGAAGTAATCAGTCCTTGTGAAGTAGTTTGAGATCTTCAGCAAAGACTGGCACCAGCTTGTCAGCTGCCATGCGTTGGCATAGCTCCATTAAAGTCAGTACAGACCAGCTGAGGATTCTGGACCCACAAATGTAATTATTGTTATAGTAATAGCATCAAACAAGTAATCATTATTTTTACTCTCTCTTTTCATTTCAAAATGAGAAAATGATTTCCTCTTGGATCAGTGAAAGTAATTTACATTATGCACAATAATGGTCTGCATGGAAATATAATTATTATTCATTTGTATGGCACCATCTGGGCACTAGAAGCTTTACAGACACATGTGAGGAAAGGTCCCTGCCTTGAAGAGCTTACAGGCTGAATAGCAAGTATAGCTGCTAGCACTTAACAAGAGTCACAAGTGGAACTTTTGCAGTATTACCATCAGGGACCTGTTCAGCACAGGACTTCCACAAACTCTTCTTCAGTGATTTCCACTCACTGATCAGAATTTCTCTGTGATTGGCACTATACAGCCTAAGGGTAGGATGAGTCAAAGGATTGATTAGTGTAGATGGATCAAGAAAGGAATCATCAAGAGGCTAGTGTTGTAAATTGACTGCCCAGCTGTTTTCAGGGAGGTAAAGGACATTTCCAGGCTTCACCTGGAAGCAGAAGATTGTCTTGATGCCTTGTGGACCTGTGCCCCTATGAAGTTACTTCCAAGCTTTCTGTCAGGTACAGGACTGAATGCTTTACTGAGTTTGAGTATGAGCTAGAAGTGAAGCAACCAGGCTTTCTAATCACGTGGATATAAAAATTGAGCAACATGTAACGTTGCCTACACTTGTATGTGGTGTAACCTTGCAAAGTTCATCCTTTTATGTGACGTACCAAAAGGGTCAGTGCAGGACACTTAAATCATGTGACTTGTTATTTTTAGAGATGATTAGAGGATTCCTCCAAGGGATGAACTATTTATAGCAAGTATGTAATTGGCTGCTTTTTTTTTTTGTGGTAATGAAATTAAACTTCACAATAAATGAATATCAATTTAGTAAAAAATGTTCGCTAAAAAGGATTTCACACTAGTGTGTGGTTGACTCTGAGGTCAGGTCTTGAATGCTTCCCACATATTTTGTTTTCAAGCTACTGCACTTTTGCTGTTCAGTTATATTATTGGAGAGTAAATGGGATGCTTATTTAAAACAATTCTACAAAGCTGAACGACACTGCAAACTTCACTTTAGCTTAGATTTGGTTGAATGAGTCATGGGCACTCATTTTTACTTCACACTGCAGCCTTTGCTTGCCCTTCAGATGTACTTTTTAGTTCAGTTATGTTGGTGGAGTCAGACTATTTTTCTTAGAGTTGATGCAATTAGGTGACTTCGTAACAGTGAGTTTTGGATCTCATGCTATCTGAATTTCTGAGAAGTCTTTGATTTTGTTCTTAAACTGTTTGTAGTTAGCTTTTTTCTTTGTAATTGCACTCTTTGATTCAGGGGGACACATGGTTCAGTTAAAACATCATCTTTGAAAGAAAAAGCAATGGAGATCATGGCTGTATTGACTAGAGTGAAGCAAGTTCCCTGAAATTATATCCAGCCCGTTGACCCTCACTTGGGAGATGAACAGACAAACCTGAAAAATGACATTTCCATGGCAAATTTTTAGTTCTTCAGAAATGTGCGACTGTATCATAGAGGCAAGTAGAGTCCTTGTGTCATGTGTTCTATCTGTAAACTTTCAGGGATGACGACTGGCCACCCTTAATGAAGAGCCCCACAGCTGCCAGCGTCATTAGTTATCTTTTTAACTGAGGAACATTTTCCTCAATCTGGCAGTGTACCTACAGCTGTATCTAGCTAAATGGGCATCTGCTGGTTATGGAAATCTAAACTGGACTTCTGTGTAGAAATGGAGTATTACCAGAGATCTAGATTGGGGTCATCTTGAACAAGTGTGTGAAGAAAAAATCTATTATCAAGCTAATATTACGTGGTAGAAAAAAATACTCTAACGAAAAATAGCAACTTGTTGCCTGCAGAGGTCCACGTTTGCGTAGCTGGAGATAAATCTAGGCACATAATTATATTGACTTAGATGCCTACGGGCTTGCTTATGCACTTAAAAGTTTTTATGGA
>VZSC01006302.1:564263-630988 GCA_013398225.1 Steatornis caripensis | reverse complement strand
ATTCCTGTGCAACCTGCTCTAGGCTAACCTGCTTTAGCAGGGGGGTTGGACTAGATGATCTCTAGAGGTCCCTTCCAACCCCTACCATTCTATGATTCTATGATCTCAGAGCTGCTGATTTCTGTTACTACTCTGTTAACTCCTGACTTTTCTTGGTAACTGTTGTTGCTCTTATCCCCAACTCCCTTTTCATTGAAAACGTACTCCTTTATTCCCACATCAGGCTGAGCTTGCTGTTGCTGCTGTTTCTGTTACCCAAAGGCAGTGACACATGGAAACATTCAGCTGCATGTTCAATAGTTGCAATGTGGCATGGCTGCTCCCCAGGGCCCACGTATGCGACCAATTGTACGAGGCTGTCCAGCACTTTGCCAGAGTTGTATCAGAAATGCTGAAGACTTGAACTTCAGCCACCTCTCATCCCATGCAACGTGTCTGATTCACCTGCAGGACAGCTTATCACTGGCACAGAGATGAACTTTCTGTGTGGATTCTCCCTCAGTGCACCATGGAAACTTGGTTTCATGTCTCTGTCTGTGGTCCCTCTCTGTTGGCATCTTTTTTTATTCCTAAAGATCAGGTTTTCCTGCTCTCCCTTTCAATTTTTATTCTCACTGATGTGCGTCTCTACTTCTGTTCCTCCCTCCGTTTTCTGAACAAAGAACGGTTCTCTTTCCAAGTGTGAGTGACAAAATTTTGTTCCCTTTTTGCAGAGTTAGACCAACTTTGATCGATAGCAAAAGCAAATGTAGAGATGTAGAAATTCACATTGTGCTCTTCTTGCTTACTCTGTAGAGTGTCTTTGTGGCTAGTACTTAGCATATCGTGTCTGGGAGCAGGTTTTTGGCGTGTAGCTTTTATTTGTGCAGCCAGAGACCTTGGCAAATGCTTCGTGTTTGATATGAATCCACGGTCCTTTTAGATTTTGAATAATATAAATAAAGACTTATCAACATGGGAAAGCAATGGCAAAATAAGCGAAGGTGTGAGTTTAAACCTTGGCAGTTTACATGATACTACGTCCCCATGTGGGTATTTTGATTGCACATGTAGGGTGCTGTTCCATGGGTTTGCTTGATCCCCTCCCACAGCTGGCGAAGTTCAGCTGACAGGTGCTTTTACTGTGGTTAAAGGCCACCACATAGGAAGCAGGTGAGGAATAGTTACCTGAGCTGTTGACCCAAGTCCTGAGTATATGCCTTGTTCCAAAATATCAATACTTTTGGTAATTTATTCTTTATATAAATAAAGCAAAAACAATTAAAAGAAGCATTTATCTTTGAACAAGTTGCTATTTTTAAGAATGTTCTTCAAGAGTAATTTTAAAATAGTATTTACAATAAGCTATGTTATCCATGAGAGAAACTGTGTGTTTTTTACTTGAAATCTAAGTAAAAAAATGTCATTTTTCTATCTCCATCTAAAGTGTTACTGTAGCTTCCTCTTTAGATGACAACTGGGAGGGGTCAGAGGCGATAGGAACCAACACAAACTAGTACTGGGAGACACTTCATAGCTTATGTTGCGTTAACATGGGGTTATTTTGCTAGCTGCATCTGTAATTTAGCCTTTGCTTACTGTGGCTGATTTGTAGTGTCTGACTCCTCATTTCCATTCCGTTTTGCCTTCATGGCATTTTTGTGCCATGGCTGACGCTTATTTCTGTGCAGAAGGTGTCATCGTTTAGTCAGCTGTTCTGTCACCCAGTGACCCCCCTCCACCTGAGAAGGGGGAGGGAATTTGGGAAAGGAAAGGAGACCCATGGATTCAATTAGAAACAGGTTTAATGAAATAATAATAAAAAGCTAGTATCGATGCCAGTACTAATATAAAATACACAAAGTTACAATCAGCCTGTACAGTGGTCGTGAGCTGCACTCTCCCAGCAGTGAGTGTCAGATGCCAAATCCTGTGAACACCACAGCTCCAGCGAAAGTGTGCCGGTCACAGCAAAGGGGAGAGAAGGCCTTGAGAGCAGAAGGGTGTGAGAGATGCTCCAGCGATGGTGACCATTGAGGAGGAGGAAGGAGAGGGGCTGTCCCCAGCAAACTTTCCAATTTATGGTGGGTGTGACCTTTATGGTATGGAATACTGCTGTTGGTCAGCCTGGGTCAGCTTTAGCACCTGGCTAACTCGAACTTGCTGGAGACCTTGATCGTTACAGAAACCGGCGTACCATAGCCGGCCACAAAATAAAACGAAGTGTCTTATCAACTTTGTTCCCACCGTATTGGGTGCTGCAGTCTTCTCAAAAATGCAGCTTTCCTGAATAGAAAATGGATTCTGTGATTCTATTCCAATGAAGCCAGGACAGAAGGTCATTGCAAATCCTGTGCCAAACTTATTCAAAGCTCCTCATCAAACCAAGTTATGGGGTAAAAGCAGAGCAAATAGTGCAAAGGAATTTGTAATGGCCTTCCACTCCAAGGTGAATTTTTATCCTAAAGTAGAAAGTACGGTGGAAAGTCTGCTCTGAAGTCACTGTAAGCAGAAGAGGAAATGTGAATTATGGGGGGCACATCTTTTTGTCGGTTAGAAAAATCAGGTTTGATAATAATGGTGACAGGGGGGAAATGTATTGAAGTGGCTGTCACTGAAGTCCTGGGGTCCTAAGTAATGTGCTTTAGGGAATAGTGGCTGAGTTCATATTATTTTACTCAATCCAAAGGCCATCTGGGAAGGGATGAGCATGCTTCTGAGGCTGTGAAAAGTCCAAAGTGAATTCTGAAGAAGCAGGATAAAATGCAGGCTTACTTTTTTTTTTCCTGTTTCCCTGGAAATTTCTGCTTTCATGTGTATGGTCTTTATGATACCAGCTGCTTTGAGAAGCATCTTTCCATGTTGCTTTTCAATGCTAGTAATAGGAAAAGGCTGGTAGTTGTTCATATGAATGTTAAAAGAGCCAATGGAAAGAGGATATAGCACATTTTTTATATTTTGTAAATAGTGTAAAATAAATTTCAGCTTTGGGTGGGTGTGCATCTTCTCAAAGAGCACTGTGGTTTGTGCCCTACAAGGGTGGCATAACATAGTATGGTAGAATGGGTAAATTCCAAGCAGTATTTGAAATAGCATATATGTTATTAACGGTAAAAGTGTTTAAGTGTGGAAGCAATTTCTTAGGAAGATGGTGAATTTTCTGATGTTGAAGTCTCTTAAATAAGGACTGGAGGCTCCAGGGTAACTAGCATTTAGTACAGGTATCACAGCGTAATGTTCTATGGCCTCTGCCATGCTGCCCTTAGTGGGATGTGTCTGTGCATGTTGTATGTTGGAAAGTCAGAGGAGACAGAGGTAGGGGAGTTGAGGATTTAGAGAAAATACTGTTCTTTGATACATGGGTCTGTGATTCATCCACATCATTGTGTGCAGGAGCTTTACTGGGTGCTAATGTTTCTATTAGCTAGGCTCAAGGATGCCATGCTACTTGATATTTCTAATTTCTACCTTTTCAAGATCACTTAGAGTTAAATTAAAATGAGAATTTTCAATATCCTTTAATATGTCATGTCCAGTGTAAATTCTCAACTCCTCTGAAGCTTGTGGAAAAATTCCCAGTTACTTTGGAGGAGTTAAGGTTTTACCTTAATGCTTGAAATGTTTGTTCCAGCTTTTGTCCTTCGAGTTATAAACTCCTAGCCCAGCTGTAAGACCTGAAATATTTAGTAGTAATCAGAGTGACCGACTGCATTCAGAGTCACCTGGAGCACTTCACCACTTTGACATTTGTTTCCCAAGCTGAGGCTAATATTTCCTTTAACATTTTTTACTCAAAACCAAGTTCAGTTTTGATTCACGTCACCAAAGAGGCATTACAAATTCTGCCCTTCTCTAAAGCAGTGTGCCATGATGTGACATTTATACGATGGCAGATGCATGGACATCCTGAGCTAATGTTTAGTCTTCTTTTGCCAATGCAAAGCATTTATGGATTTTTCTCCCTGCTTATGAAATGCACTTGTTCCAAATATGGCATGAGCAAATACATCTAGAATAAATGTTTTTCCCTATACCCCTTTTACTGACAAACCAGGCAGCCTTACTTGAATATGCATGTGTACATATATGCATATGCATACATATACATGTGTTTATATGCATACATTGCCCATGGACTGTTCAAAAACCTAGGGCAGGCGATGTCTTGCAGTGTGGAACTCGGAAATCAAAGGGTTAATGCTCTCCCCAAAAGGCAGCAGGGTGTCAGCCCATCCTAGTTACTGTATAAAAAGATCGATGCAGGGCTTTCATGCTGCATGAAGCAGCTTTAGACTCCCAGCGAATATTGTGTTTTGTTGCATAGAGGAAGACAAGGACACTACATCCATGGAGAGTGAATCTTGAGGAAAAAGAACTTCAACAGATAATAAGGTGAAATTTGTATTCATACATGGCTCGGGTATTTGGAGAGTATAGGTTGTGTGCAGAGTTGTGCTGCTGCGCCAAACTAGCTTTTTGATTCTTAACAAAATTGTTGCTATTAGTCTTTTGCAGCACATCCAAAAGCTCTTGTCACATCTGATTTCAGGTTAAAGCTGTGCGAAGCCTTCAGGTTTCTTTCTTTTTTTTAAAGGAACACACCTAAATTTTCCTACTCTTTTAGGTGGTAAGTGGTGTCTGCCTGCTACTTTTTTGTTTCCTTGTAGCTTTTGTTCTTAGTGATTTTAACAAAAACTGCCAATTAAATTTTGTTTTGTGTTTGCAACATCACAGAATACATCCTTTGCACAAATTCTATATAGCTGGAACAGAAAGCACAGTAAAAGAAAGATTTGGAAAGGAAAGTAGGAGTCTGGCTTTATCTAGAGCAAATATTGATAATTTGGTGACCTTTTTTAACAGCATGGAAGTGTGGTATCTTGTACTTACTTGCAGTCTTCTTGGTTCTTGAGGGATCCTACTCTTGCCAATTTCTGTGGTTTTCCCCCCCAGTGTTTATGTATGTGTCATCAGGAATTTGGAGTATAAACAGTTCAGTTTCTGCAAAGGAAAATGAAGTTTTACTAATCTGCTAGAAGTTATCAGCAAAACAGATGATGAAGAGGTGAAGAATTATGAATCTGCAATACAGTAATGAGCAATTCCAGCGGACCCGCTGACAGGACACTGCTAGAGAAAGTAAGCTGTCAGGAAGTGAAGCACAGCATCCTGCCATGATTAGGCATTGACTGAAGATTATAAATAAATATTAAAAATAAATTATCCATTTTTATTATTGCAAAACATATGTTAAGGGCTTTCTCTAAGGTCCAAAAGCCTGGAATAGGTTTGGTAGTGCTACTTGACAGAAGAACAGTGTGCACCTTGGTCCATGTAACAACTTCTCTATCCTCATGCTCATGAGCCTACTCCAGAGAAAGAGTGTACCTTTAAACATTGTACCATTAAAAATAGATCCCTCACTGCTGCTGTCTGTATTGCTCCTCACCTGTGCAACTGCGCATCCAGCGACTTCCTTAGCCTGAAGCATTGACTTCCTGCTGATGGGAGACAAAGTGGGCAGCAGAAGTATGGGAGAGGGAGGGTTACTGAGGGCAATCAGGGAGGTTGGGGAGAAATCCAGGGCGGAAATTATGTAGTCTGTCTGTTGTAGCAAGTCTGGTAGTTTTATTCATATATGCTCCTGTAAAACCTGTGGTTATTCTGACTTTTATGTATCTGTAGGGACTCAAGGGGAGGCTCTTGCTCCTTGACCTCTCTCAGGGTCTTGGATCTTGAGTCTCTGTCCCCTGCCATGTTCCCATGTCCACACCCAGAAGCACTGGGTTGCCGGCATGCCGGCCTCCTGATCCAGTTGATGGATGCAAGGGAATGCTAGGTCTCTGTTTAGAATTCAGATTAAATTCTAGGATTGTAGAAGCTTAGGAGGAGAGAAAAACAGGTTTGACTTTCGGTTTATGCTTTGTGTTCTTGCACAGCAAAATCTCAGAAGGCCAAACAGAAAAACAGTCTCATTTCTTCTTGTTGGGGCTACTTCTAACCTCTGCTTCAAAGGTTTCTTAAGTGGAGTTGTTTCTTAAGAGTGATTCTTCTAATACAGACCAGCAATTCTGTGCATCACCAAAATGATAACTCTTTTTTTAAAAGCTATATTAAATCTTTGTCAAATAGCTGATCCTCCTTTCTTGGCTTGCTTTTTTCATCTGCTTTTAAGAGATTTCAAGAAGTGTTTTCCCTGTACGTAAGCGTTTCTTCTCACTACCAGACAGGGCATGTCACGATGAAGAAGACAGTGAGTATCCTCTTTGTTAGGAGTGCTTGGAACATGTTACGGTTGAGAATACGTAGTATATGGCAGAACTTGATAGCCTCTGCTGAGGTGATGACTAATCAGAAGTATCACCTCAGATGTAGGATGTGATGCCAGTTAAAGCCACACAGGAACTGATGCACAAAATAGTTCTTATTTGTTTAATTTTTTATGCGCCTGTATTTCCGTTTGCCTGTTGGCATCTTTATAGCTTGAAAAAATTGAAAGGGCAGATATGATAGCAAAATGTAACATACAAAGGCCTCAGAACTTTCTCTTAGAAAGTAAAATGTGCTTGCAGTTAGGCAAGGATGTTATTTTATGCCCCAAATTAAGTCCTGTAGTAAACTTGGAGAAATACAAGACGGCATAGCAAGTAAGGTGCTGACCTTGTTAGTTTATCTTTGTCATCTGGCAGTTTTTCAGAAACTACCACTGTATACGTTATTTATTCATTATTTTAATAGTTCTTGCTGCCAGTTTACGGTTGGTAGTGTCTTCTATAGTTTTAAGCTATATTTAAAATGTTGTATCTTTGGGTAAGAATACATACTGAATCAATCACTATTTGTGATAAAGCAGCCAAAGATGAATAAATTAATACTATGTGAAGAATCTCTAGTTTTATAATTTCAAATTAATTCATAGCCTAAATTAGTTTTTGATTACTAAAGCATTGATAATTTACTAAACTGTGAATTTCCAAGTTCTAGCAATAATTTCAAATTAATATTACAAGTTGCAGTTCAGGCCCTCTAGTGAAGTTGTCCAATACCTCTGCAGTAACTTTACCTTGTTTAAATTAAATATAGAGTGATCTTTTGTGCTTGATTCCTGCAGAGAAGTGAACTTTACACTTAAGCTTTGTGAGGAAGACTGTATACCGATGACTTTTGTTCTGCACAGTGCCAAGAGTAGCTTCTGTGTCCCGTGTCTCCTCCCAAGTTCAGAGGTTGTTACACTTTATTACTGGGAGTGGGAGAAAGAATGAGATGAAGCTGGGAGACCTCGTGACTCTGCAAGGGTAGTACTGTGTACAGGGGGACAGGACTCATAAGTCTTACTCTTGCTGACCTTTTTTTGTGGCCTTCGCTGGCCTCTGTGCCTCTGTTTCTTTCTGCATTTTGTCTCTATGGATAATGTAAGTTTTCTTTGAAGCAGGAATGTTATTTTATTTAATGTTCAGCACAGAGAGGCCCCACTCACAGCGGGGCATTCAGGGGCTTTTGTGTTACACGTAATGATGGGTCTGTATTATAAAAAAGGCAAAGTAAACAAACGAAGAGAGGAGAGTGTGTGTGTTTCTCATTTGCAGGCAGGTTTGTGTATAAATATCTGATTAGGAAACTGAAGTGTGTTACAAAACTAATGCTTAGTTGTAGCTTTCTGCAAGTTTCAATTTTTCATTTTTTTCCTCTTCCTCTCTGCATCTAAATTGCCCACCAAAATGTGTCTTCCAAACCACTATTTTGCTGTTTTAACATATGTAATTGGTCCTAGAACTTTTATGAAGCAATCATCAGAGGCAAAGTGCTTTCTATTCAAGGTTTTTGGGTTTTTTTGGTAACTTCACTGCAAGACTCTTACAACTTTATTGTTGTCTCCTCAAGTTGTTCGTTGTGTGATTTACCTTTGCATTCTTCTATCAGATTCTCTTTTGAGCTCTATGTCATCCTATTTGTATCCATCTCTATAGAAATATTCTCCAATATACTGTTTACTAGACATTTTGATTCATGTAGCACTTCTTGTCTCCCAAGAGATTGATTTACAATCATTGACTGGTACATGTTGCTGTTTGCTGCTGTCAGAAAGGCAGAGTCGTGGTAGAAACTGTGCAGCATTTTGTTTCCTAACTATGACAGTTAAACCAATCCTTTAACTGCAGGGATGGCAAACCTTTTAAAAATTGAAATGTATCTCATAGAGGCCTATTATTGTGTGAGAAGATAAATTACTACTTTGTAACATTTTCTACTAAGATGTTCTTCCTTTACCTTTCTGATTATTCATCAGCTTGTCAAACTCTTCCTATTGCCATTTATTCTTTTGTTGTAAATATCTCCTAAGTTTCGATTGATTTCCCAAATTTCCCTAGTTTGGAAGAGAATAAGTTTGGGAGCTCTGAAACAGTTGCTACAATACCAGCCCCAGAGAAATGCTGTGGTTTTGCATACTAATTCAAAGAAAAGTTGGTTGGGAACATTATTTTTCTGTTAAATGCCGTTACATAAAATTCTCAGGGATCTCACATAAACGTTTAATTCCTACAAACAAAGCCCCGAGCAGATGCTTTATCTAACTTGTTCGAAGTTAAAAAAGAATTAGTGCTCTCTTTGGAGTGAACCTGCAGGAGTTTGGAAAGTCACTCTATTAATGTGATTTTTACTTCAAGGATAAATCTTTCCTTCAGCACTCAAGTGCAAAGGTTCACATGCCTGCATGGAATAACCAAGCGTGTGTGTGATTTCAAAGTCTTCAGGAGGCAAAGGAACAGAGTGCTTCCAAACAAAAATGCCTGTTCTGTTTCTCTGGAGAGCAAGAGACTCCATCAGGGAGAAACTTCTGGTAGACTTTATTTCAAGATTATGTCAGGTGGGTTTCTGTAGAGAGAGATGCGCAGCTCTTCCTCCTCTGGGAACTCCTGGTGCGGTGGCTTCATCTGCATTCGGCCAGGTTTTTTTGCAGACACCGCTTGGGATGTGACACTTCAGTCATCTTGTAAAATCACAATAATAAATACAGACTCATTTACAGTGTCTCAGAAAAACTCCAACACCGTTAAAATTGTATCATGACAGAGCCCAGTGGTACAGAAGAGCGGTGGAGAGCCCATCAGTATTCCAGTCGCGTGGACCTGCCTTGGACAGACCATGCTAATGGGCTCTGAATGAGCCCAACTGCCAGCCGCTGCTGGATGGCATGGGGCTGCAAACGCCGCTACTTGTGAGTTACAGCAACGAGTGCCTAATACCACGCTCGATCGGGGTCAGGAGGCAGCTTAATGTGACATCAATCAGCAGTAGCTGTGCGGGGATGGCCACTGAGGCAGGGTGGCGTTCTCGGAACACGTGCTGCAGGGAAAAAGGGACACTGAACAGCGTCTGCTGTGCTTGTTTGGGAGCGGAGAGAACAGAAACTTTAAAAACTAAATGAATTTGGTTTTTTCTGCCAAAATATTCTAGGCATAGCTAATGGAAAAAATAAATTAACGGGGCTTTGATAAGTATGTGGTTAGCCTCTGTCTCCATCTGTATCTTTACATTTATGGAGCATCTTAGAAGTTTTGCCAGTCTCATCTGAGGTAAACAGGTTGTGCGTCCTGCACACCTGCAGGTTTTATTTGTATGCTCCTGGATGCGTACCCTGAACACTGCAAGCAGTTTCTGTGTTAGAGTGATTAGCTGTTACGGGCTATCATTATGTTGGTATTGATTTCTCAGTTGCAGCAGGCTTGTATATAAGGTGATGCTCCAGAGCCCCAAATTAGGATGTACTACTCTTGCTCCTTACTGTGTTGGTTGGAAATAGTTCCAACGTTGCTTACCTGCTTAAAATATTTCACACTGTATGGGCTGGTGTAACAGGAGCCTTCCATGCTGCTGCTTAGGTAATAAAAAGATGAACACTTAAATGTGAGTAAATGACAAAGCAGGAGTTTTATTGGATGTAGGGGAGCTGTTTTGCACTGGAACATTGCTGTTTCACCTGCCTGTTGAGAAAAGGATGGGTTTCTCATACAGTTTTTCACTGCAAATCTAATTCATGCATGGCTGAAAGTCATGCAACTTCAGATTTTGAAATTCTAATCCTTTGGATAAGGTAGCAGGGGTTTCTTTAATGAAAACTACATTGGAAACAGCTAGGACTACATGTTTCCTAGCAGTTGAAATGATTCATGGAAGGAGATGAGCAGAAAAGCAAACAGCAGAGGATTATGGTTCAGGGCAGAGCTTAAGCTTTTGGGAAGGGGAAGATTTTTTTTTTATTTTTTTATATTTTTTTGTTGAAGTGCTTGTCATGGAGATGATGTTAGTGTTCGGTACTTTGCTATGCTCTGCCAGCCCCTGCAAAACAGGTAGATTCTCAAGAAGATGAGCTCACATCTGTGCTTCCTGTAAAAGTCTTTCTCAGCTTCCCACTTTTACACTTCCTATCTTACGTGATTTTCTCATCTCTCTACCCCTTCCTCTATTTTCCCAATTGCTGCCTGGATGTTATCACTGTTCCTCATCCTCTAGCCACTTTTTTTTTTTTCCCCTTTTTTCCCCTGTAGAGCCTAGCAGCGCGTGTGCTGTACTCTCACCACTGTAGTGCTTCCTGTTTAGGGTTTCTGTGAGGAGCCTCAGCCCGGCTTTTGCCGGGTGCTCATAGCAACCCGCGACCGAGGCACGGCCATGGCTGAGCCAGTTCCTGTTTTCTCTTTGTGCTGCGCGGTGGCCACAGAAAGGCACAGCTACGGAGCCCCTGAGCACTGGCACGTTTGTTCTTCTGGTGCTGGGGGAAACTTGCACCAGAAGCAGCACACTAAGTTAGGAGTGTTAAGAGATAATGTGTCGGGCAAGTTAGTGTCATGGACCCCTGGAAAGGTGATTCTCAAAAGCCTTGCTTCTGCCTTCCGGAGGGGCAGAGTTTTCTACGGGGAAGTTTCCTAATGGTTGTTGGCAAATAGAGTGAATTCTTGAAACCAGTAATTCTTGCATACAGCATCTGCCTGTATTTTCAGAGGTAATAAAATCAGCCATAATCTGTGTGTCAGCCAGGGTCTTCTAGAAGGAATTTCACAGATAGACTAGACAGTCAGTGTAGAAGATCTGGCAATTTTTGATTTTTTTTTTTTCTAACAGAGTAGTTGGCATCGGCAAATGCTGTTTCACTGAGAGTAGCACACCTGGCATGTGTGAAAACTCAGTGTAAGATTCTAAATACCTGGAGACCAGAAGATGCACTACTGCATTGCCACCCTCGTAGCATTGTTGTTGCCTTTCATTCTATCCCATTAGTTACAATATAGTCTGACTATATGATACCTAGTAATAGCGATACATGAATAATGTGTGCATTAGATCAACTGAGTAGAATTTTTGATGTCCTTAAAGTGAAAACCATAGAAAACATTAAGAAATTTTATGTAGAATTTTTGTAGAAAATTTTATTAAATTAAATTTTAATCTTTCAAATTCTGTTCCATATTAAGGATTACATTTAACTTCAGAGTATCAGACTTGGTTTGTGCGAGAAGATCCATTTTCTGTCAATGTCTGCAAACAATGTTTGAGCAGATACATACTTCAACTCTAACAGCAGTGTCTGCAGTTTTGTTTTATTATTTCATTGTGTGGAAAGGTGTAAGACAATGTCTGTGTTTTTACAAAATGGAAAGAATTTCATCAGGAAATGTCTCCACTGCAAATATGTTCAGGTTTTCTTTACTGCAATCAATACGGTTATTCATGGATTTCTGCTCCCAGCTCACCCGTGGCTATATTTAACATATGTCATTGTACTAGGCTACATCGTTTTAAGAATGCTTTTTATTGTTGTACAGATATGTGTTGCAATGAAGCCAGTGTTGTATACAGCCGGAGTGCTGTATAAATCTGTCTCCTACTCCTGTAAACACGAGCAGGGTTGCTGTGTGTGCTGGGTTTTGCTGATGGTTGATGTCTGTTTTTAAATCCCTGTAGTGGCTGAAGCCAGCTCAGCAGTTCATCCTTGGTGTATGTTCAGCAGCCTCGCAGCTTTGCATAAATAATTGCACAGATGATCTGCATAGTTTGTGTAGTGCTGAAAATAATTTGCATTTGCTGCTGCTGAGGCCTATGGCATTATATATCTGCTTGTCGTGGTGACGTGTCCTCTGTTGACAGAACGGTTTTGGGTTTTTTCCGCTGGCAATTTTGAGTCTTCTGAAATGAAATATTTAATTTTCAGTGACTACTTTCTTTTAAAGGTCAAGGTTACCCAGGCACAGTTGGGAGCATCTCTGCTGTTTTTATTGACAGGAATGAACCAACATTACATATGAAAAGCAAATAGTACATATTTTTTTTCTTTCTTTCTTTCTGTCTTGCCTGTTGCTTCCAAATGACTTTCTGTTGAAATGTCATGCTAGGCAGTAAAGAGATTTAAAGCAAAGGCTGCTCCCAAGCTGAGCTTTGGGATTTTTGGGGTACATGTGTGGAACCCAGTTCTTACGGGTGCCAACTACCCACAGTTTTCAAGAACTTCAGTAAAGGCTGAAGATCTCTGGCACCATCCAGAGGGCATCTGGCACTTTTTAGTTACGTCCCAGTTGAATATTTCTTAACACCTGTAATTTTGAAGAGTCTTTGATACTTAGGCATATGGATACCATTAGTTTTAAGTGAAGTTGGCTCCTTTTGAAAATCTCAACTGTGTACTCTTCAGTGCTAACATTGTGATCACCAGTTGCTTCTCACTTATGCGATGTTGGGATCTCCTAGATTCTCGCATGCATTTTCCCCCTTAGTAGCCTGCCAGCGTTATCTGCAAGAGGTTTTATTCTCCATTCTACAAAAATGGTATTTAAACTTTAAAAAAAGTTGTTGTATTGCATGTTGACTCAGAAAATGCTATCATGAATGAGATCTGGGGTCAACACCTAATTTGCTTGCCTTAGGTTTGGGTCAGGTGTAAGTAGTGCCTGGTGTGGTGTGCTTTCTGTGCCGAGGCGGGGTATGAACGTTGGCCAGCCCCACTTTGGCTGTTGTGAAGTGCTCAATGGGCATGAATTAAGAAACGCCATCAGAAGCTGCGAGTGCGTTTGTGGTTTTTCAAACAGATGTTTGAGACACACATAATTACCTCTGGAGTTAGTATCAATTACGGAAACCTGGGGTTGATAGACATTTGGCAGGTAGTAGTGGGATAACTTGGTTCATTTCCACAATGCTGTTCTAATAGGATGCAGCTTACTAAGGTAGAGAGCATGGGCTGGCTGAAAACCAGCTTTGATTGATACAGTGAAATTTTTAGTTGCTCTGTTGTAGACTACTGATTGTAACGTGAGAGAAAATGGGGTTGCAACCTTTTTTGAAATGCTGTCACACCTGTTTTTGTGGTAAGCCTTTGAACTTTGAAAGGAAGAGAGCCCTCAGGTGAAGGAGGTACCTCTTTTTTGTCCCATGATATTTTGCTGAGGTTGGGCTGTAATATGAATTTGAAATACCTCATTTTTTTGCCATCAAATTGTTTTAGATTGGATGAGGTTAAAGTGATCCGCTTCATAATAATGCTCCAAATCTGGTAAAATGACAGATCATTATTTGATTTATTTTTTTCTTTTATTTTTCCTTCCTTTCCTTTCAAGAGAATGTGTAATACCAGCAGCAGCAAATACTTCAGAGATTGCTGAGATTGTGAGAGCAGTAAGACTTTTCTTTGCTTCATTGCATTCAAAGCTTTCAATAAACACTATGGTAAAATTAAGACTCCTGCTTTTCTTTGACCTCAGTACAAGTGTAATGACTTGTAAACGTGCATGAGTATGTTGCCACATCTGATGAGGAAACTGCTGCAGAAAGGTATGCCCGAGGCCTCGCAAAGGATTGGTGGCAGACCTAGAATAAAAAAATCAAGACCTCTTAACTACCTGAATCTTCTCTCATTTGTCTAAATCCATGCGTTCTTTTCATCAAAGGAGACATGTATCTCTCCACACCATCCACAGATAATATTGCCTTCAGCCATTGCAGGAAGACTCAGCAGTTTTGAAAAATTCCCGGTTATTCACAAAGGGAGTTAAAAAGGTGTTGGAGCTGCTGGCTGGCTGCTAAAATTGTGATGCAAGGGTGTCGCCAAGTGTTAGAAGGAATACTGTCAGCAGTTCATTGTGTGTGTGTGCATGCATCATTCATCTTAACCAAAATCGAGTCATCTTTCATTTTCTGGGTTGCCATGCCTTGTGCTCCAGCCTGTCTGCGATCCGTGGGGCGGGTGAGGCAGCCCTACCCCATTGCTTGAGTTCTCTCACAGCCCAGTCTGCTGGATCCAGCTGCAAAGAGAACAAACATGTTTTATAGGAGCAACTCAATTCCTCATGTTTTTAAATCGATCACCTAAACACTATGGTCTTAACCCTCCCTACTTTTTTTTTTTTTTTTTTTAAATAAGCAGACGAAGTCTGAAAGTGGAAGTATGACTTTAATGCCTGAAGTGATATGGTTATTGCAGTAAGGCTTTCTGATTTTACTCAAATCACAACTGGCCATGGTTTGCATATTGGGCATAAATTATGTCAGGCATAAATATTTATGTATGCTTTGCAAAAATCCCGAACAAGTCCTCTCCTGCTAAGCACTCTGTGTAGGTTGGCTTAAGTTATTAATATTAACATTGTTATTAATAAAATTCCTTGTTATTTACTGATTCGTGGGTAGGCAATTGGTATAACTTATTTTGTGACCTACACAATCCAAATTGTTCTTGGCCACAATTTTTGATGGCAGTGTATGGAAGTTTTTAAGAAGTGTCTGTATGACCTTGAGCTGATGGCTGTGGTATGCTGGTTCATCTGTGACAAGTGGTACTGCTGGCTTCCAGCTGTTGGCTGTTGTTGGGAGGATATGAATAAGAACATGTTAATTGATAGCCTATGAGTAAGCAACTTGGCCACGTTATTTTTGTACAGACTAAAGAACTTCTACCTTACATATTGAAGTGTAGGAGGGCTTTGCTTCTTTTTAGCTGGAGAGCCTTTTTACCAGTTTTTGCTTTCAGAATACTCCATGGTGGCATGCTTCAGACTTCTCTTCTTTCTGATACTCACACCTGACTTTTAAATTATGTTGCATGCCTATTATCACTACTTTCTCTTTTGCATCTGATTAAATGTTTTAAACACTAGATCAAGCAGGATGGGGTAACCCATGGTCTGCTGACTAGACTGGGTTTCCCTCGGTCCCTTTGGGAGCAGAGCAGCGGAGCAGTGCAGAGTGCCTCTCCTTCGCACCACGTGCCTCCTCTATCAGTGCAGATTGCTTCCACGTGCGTCCTCCCTGCACAGCTCAGGAGCTGCCAAGTATGTTTCTAGTTGCCTTCTGCTGCTCTTGGCAACTTGTTCTTGTTGCAAAACTTGTCCTGAGCTTTGAGCTGCTGTGATGTTGGTTGGTTGGTTTGTTTTTTGCAAGGCAGTCCTGTTTCTGGGCTCATCTGCAATCATATGCTGGAAGCACATTTTTAATTTGTGGCTGCATATAAGAGTATAAAATGAAGTGTCAGTATATGTTGCTGCAAGAGAGACCAGCAGTGAGAATGAGGCAGGTTCCTGTGCTGTGGGGAGGGAAGCAGCAAAAAATTATGTGGCCCACTTGAACTTTTTTTTCCCCCGGAAATATTTTTTTTCCCTACCAATCTGAGGTGTGGTGTCCTTTAGTGAGCATAGTGTTATCCAGACAATGGAGCTTTGTTCAGTTTGCAGCATGAACAGAGATTTATGGTTTCTTTATCTAGAAATTAAATAGTACTGCCACTGAACTTTCTTTCTGCAAACAGAGTATATGTTACAGGATGTCTTGAAACTTGCACTTAAAGGTTTAAATTTATAAACTTTGAACTTAGCTTGGTATCTTGTCACGATGCTTTGAGAGATAACCATGCTATTTGCTGGCAATTGAGAAGGTCAGTTATGTAAATAATCAGCAGAATAAAAAAGCCGAACCATCAAAACAAGTGTCAAATGTATTTGCTACTATCAATCCATTAGATGAAATTGTAGCAGTGCTGATGTCAGCTCAGAAATATTGAAATATACCATTGTGCAAAATGTTAGGTCTGCTATATATTTAAATATATTTAAAATATGCGTCCATTTCATATTGTGAACTTGAACGGGCTTGGCTGTTTGTTTCTGTGTGTCCATTAGAAAGTACTTGGACAATATCATGCAGCATCTTATGGTTACACTAAACCCATTTGTGGCCTCCTAAAAATTGAAAAGCATATGCCTCAGTTGTTTCATGAAGCATAGCCAAAAGAGAAAAACTTTGGCTAATATTTTGCAGGAACTGTAGACAAAGTGGTGTGTAAACACAGTGAGACAACGTGGCACATCTTCAGATGTGTCTGGTGTAGCTCTATCTCAACTGCATTTTGAGTAGCTGAAGATTGAACCTCTGTGTAACTGCTCATTTCAAGAGTTGGTTCCAGCTTTCTTTGCCCAACAGGCATTACTGTGTGGGGTTCAGTGAAGTAATTTTTTGTCCAAGAAAAAGAAGAGCAAGGCCCTGTAACTTTCATAACTGCTTTATTTAAAACCTCACAATCATTATTCGTTTAATTTGGCCAACACACCTTTTAATAATCCCAAGTGTTAACATGTCACTCTGGGCTCCCGCAGGTGAGCGCAGTTTGACAAGGAGCCCTCTCTCTCTGCCCCGGCTTCCCTGGGATGCTGCCTGAGCGTGGTCGGCGCGTTGGCAGGCACGCTCAATGGGCTTCTTTCACCAAAGTGTAAAACTTGGCTGTAAGGCGGGTTTGAAAAGACACACTGCCTTGCTGTTGCACAAAGAAAATTGTTGCTCCTCAGGGAAATAACAAAGTTAGAGCTCTGGTGCCAAATGTTATAGGATGCCGGCAGAGTGAGTGTTTGCATTCTGAGAGATCTCTGCCTTGCCGTTAACAAGGACTGATTGTGCAGGAGGAAAGCATTTGCCGTCAAGACCTGTGCAGCAGTGCGCAGAATTGCCGTTAGAGTTTATTTGTTGCCTGATTCTTTTTTTTTTTCTTAGACACCATCAGCTGGCATACTTGGCTTTAAATTGGAAGGAATTAGTTTGTAATAGATTGCTGTAAAGTGCTATAATAATCTCCCTGTTCAGTAAAAGTCTGATTTATATGGCATTNCAGGGAGGTTGTGGAGTCTCCTTCTCTGGAGAGATTCAAAACCCGCCTGGACGCATTCCTGTGCAACCTGCTCTAGGCTAACCTGCTTTAGCAGGGGGGTTGGACTAGATGATCTCTAGAGGTCCCTTCCAACCCCTACCATTCTGTGATTCTATGTTTCAAACCTTACTTTATGGTATTTTTTTCTCCTCATCAGTGATGTTTTCTCATCCTGCCCAGTTATGTGAGGATCTGTGCTGTAATTGGCAAGTAAAAACGCGAGTTTAATAACTTACATTATCAGCTCAGATAGGAACCTGTGATCAAATTACTAGTAGGTGTTAGTTGCTAGAATTGTACCCAGGATTAATGGAGTTCATTAACTTAGTAGATCTTACAACTGCAGTGTCTGTTTTAGAAAAATTATAGAAATTGGAGAATAGATGTACTTTCAATTTTCTAGCAGCGCCTGAGAGAACCACACATTAAATCCAAATATAAAGTGGAGCAACTTTATTGAGTAGAATTACATCTGCTCATACTAGCTGTGACCAAAAGATTTAACAATAAATCAGTGTTACAAACTATAGCACAGAGTTTGTAGTGTCCAGCACTACACTCAAATGTTTTTTTGTTGTGTTTAATGATTCAGTTTGACTCTGCTATAGATCATGTGTTGCATTAGTAGATTTAGCGTGTGTATCCCTGCCTGCAAACCAAAAGGGCTATACTGGGCTATACTTCCATATCCTAGCAGAGAATTTTCCAGGATCACAGAATCNAAAGTGGTGTGTAAACACAGTGAGACAACGTGGCACATCTTCAGATGTGTCTGGTGTAGCTCTATCTCAACTGCATTTTGAGTAGCTGAAGATTGAACCTCTGTGTAACTGCTCATTTCAAGAGTTGGTTCCAGCTTTCTTTGCCCAACAGGCATTACTGTGTGGGGTTCAGTGAAGTAATTTTTTGTCCAAGAAAAAGAAGAGCAAGGCCCTGTAACTTTCATAACTGCTTTATTTAAAACCTCACAATCATTATTCATTTAATTTGGCCAACACACCTTTTAATAATCCCAAGTGTTAACATGTCACTCTGGGCTCCCGCAGGTGAGCGCAGTTTGACAAGGAGCCCTCTCTCTCTGCCCCGGCTTCCCTGGGATGCTGCCTGAGCGTGGTCGGCGCGTTGGCAGGCACGCTCAATGGGCTTCTTTCACCAAAGTGTAAAACTTGGCTGTAAGGCGGGTTTGAAAAGACACACTGCCTTGCTGTTGCACAAAGAAAATTGTTGCTCCTCAGGGAAATAACAAAGTTAGAGCTCTGGTGCCAAATGTTATAGGATGCCGGCAGAGTGAGTGTTTGCATTCTGAGAGATCTCTGCCTTGCCGTTAACAAGGACTGATTGTGCAGGAGGAAAGCATTTGCCGTCAAGACCTGTGCAGCAGTGCGCAGAATTGCCGTTAGAGTTTATTTGTTGCCTGATTCTTTTTTTTTTTCTTAGACACCATCAGCTGGCATACTTGGCTTTAAATTGGAAGGAATTAGTTTGTAATAGATTGCTGTAAAGTGCTATAATAATCTCCCTGTTCAGTAAAAGTCTGATTTATATGGCATTGTTTTCATCCCGGGACGTACAAAGAAAAGGGCATCCTGATTGCTCCTACATCCCATGCAGTAAGAAAGTGGATTTTGGAGAAGTTACTGCTAACAGCAAAGTTGCTGAGTAGTTAAAGGTATTTATAAAGTGTTAAGCATTTAACAAAATACGATTTTTGGCTCCCGAGTAGGTGATCAACTCCTGTTATTGCATGTAGAGCTTTCTGTTAAAATTGCATTTTTCTTTTTTCATTAGAAATCAAGCTCAAGTCTTTCTTCCTGCCTTAACAGTGTTTTTGAGGGCACAAAGGACCTATTGGGGTGAATTCAGAGAAAGGTTTTCAAAGCTGCTGTGATGCATTGGTTAGAAAAGCATCATAATGTATCTCCAGGCAGAAAGGGTGTGGACACCTTGAATGCTGAGTTACTACAGAGTTGTGCTCTGAAATGGAGACTTCCATATGTGTGGATATAGATGGAGCAAAGGGTTGGAACTTCCTGATGGTATTAGGGACATTTAGGGCTTGCTGGGAGTAGTGCTGCAGCATATCAATGTTTGAATGTATACGTTCAAGTATTTGGGGAAAAATAATGCTTTCTTTCTTCTGCAGTGCCTTTCTCCCTCACTCTTNGCACTACACTCAAATGTTTTTTTGTTGTGTTTAATGATTCAGTTTGACTCTGCTATAGATCATGTGTTGCATTAGTAGATTTAGCGTGTGTATCCCTGCCTGCAAACCAAAAGGGCTATACTGGGCTATACTTCCATATCCTAGCAGAGAATTTTCCAGGATCACAGAATCACATGTGGCAGTGTTTTCAATTTCTTCCCCCCCCCCTTTTTTTTTTACTCTAATTACATGAATTTGCACTTTTTTGCCCCCATTTCCAAGGTACAACAGTTTATATGCACTTTGCTTTGAAATCTCCCTCTTCTGCTAATGATCTGCTCGATATGGATGAAGAAACCATAAGAAAAGGGCTTGTCCCACTTGAAACAGCTGCAACACTTATTTGCTTATGGAGTGGGAGTGACTCGGTGACTTTTCAGGTATACGCACGCACCCTTTCCATCTCCCATCATTAAATCCAACTCTGGGTGTTTCATTACTTCCAGGAAACTGTAGCCAGGATTAATAAGAGCCAGACCACCCTGGCCTCTGCTTCTGTCCTCCTAAGGTCTGTCTCCAGGTTTTAGCTCTTAATTACAGTACTTGGAGTCATCTCACTTTAATGTTGTAACTTCTCCTTTCCTCAGCTAGGAATCAAAAACTCAGAGGCTTGTTTCCTTGCTTCCTTTTTCGTAAATGAGTTGTCCATTTTAGCTGAACTTGAGCATAAGGCCCGTCCGTAACTATTTGAAGGTCCTGCTTACCATATGTTAAGGAAGGTTATGGAGTTTCTTAACCTTCAGTCCATTAAAACGACTCTAAATGGCTGTGCATTAATTACATTTCCGCTTATCTTAGTACAATGGTGGTACTTGCTTACTGAGAAAGCCCTGACTTCAGATAGCATGAGCTCCATTTCAGGTGCCTGGGACAGGTTTTCTCCTGGTCATTAAGGAGTGAATGAATTCAGAGTACGCATTTGGTTGCTTTAAGACATCTGTTAAAAAATCCAGTGACCACTGTTCTGGTGATCCTTTCTTTACACACACATGTACCCCACCCTAAGTCAGATCTGGTGACTTGCTCTTTTTTGTCCAAATTAAAAACTCAGCCAGTCAAATTCTTGTCTGATCTGGTATGAGCAGTGTTAGCTCATATTACAATAGACTTATGGTTTATTTCCCCTGAAATTTTCAGCTTCTTTTTGATCAAAATAATAAGAATATATTAAGTGTTTTCTTAAAAAAAAAAAGTGTATTAGTAGTCTCTTCAAAACAAAAAAGCCATTGCCTTAGAAACAACTGAACACACTTGATTTGATTGACAGGTTTTGCTGTGGAAATTTTGTATTACAAGTCATTCAGTAGAAAAAACTTTCTTGTTATTTCTGTAAAAATATAATTACTCTAGATGTGAGGTAGTGTTGAAAAACTACATTATTTTTCAAATGTCAAAATCTTGTTGTTTGTAGTTTGAGAGGTGTTTGATATATATTGCCTTTACTAAAAGGAACTGTTGGTCACGGAAGCCACCAGCAGAATGAGTTGAGGTATGTTTCCTATTAGATAAAACTGAATTTCCTATCTGTGGCCTGGCAGTCACCTGTCAGTTGCAGAATAGTTAGAATAAGAAACACCTTCCTTTTGATTTTTATTTTTTTTGAAACATTTGCTTCTTGGATAATATCACCATTAGCAATGTAAAATTCAGTAAATTATCTGCCTCTGACAGAGCAACAGTGTTTACTTATGCTTTAGATCAGTGATGGTATCTTCCAGAAAAGAGATGTATGTGTAGCAATTTTGATTTATTTTTGCTAAGCCTGGACAACCAGTCTGTGCTCATGTCCAAAAGTGCTGGGTTTGTTGCAGCAAGTAGGAAACATTTCCTTTTGCTTGGGTGAGAACCAGCCTGTCACATCCCAGTAGTTTACAGTTTCCATGTTGGTTTACTTTAATGTATCATGTCAGAAACTGAAGTACATACTCCTCAGTTTTATTTAAAAGAAAAAAGAAGAAAATAAAGAGGTAACTTTCCTGATCCAGACTGCCAGGAAGATGTCAGGCTTGTGTTCAGGCTCCTCCCAGTTAGCTTCAGTTGTGCTTTAAAGGCAATTCACTGTTCCTAAGACTGTAAAAAAACCCCACATTTTTCTCTGAGTGTCCCGTGACAGTTATGTGCAGTGCTAGGGCAGTGAAGATTTCACATGATAGCTGAGAATAAATTGTTATGCATGTAGCTGTAGAGCAGCCCCAGAAACAGGACTCATTGCAATCATAACTCACCTAGTCCTTTTAATCCTTGGTTTTTGGTAGCTCCTAGCCTTTCAAAAACAAAAATCAAACTGTAGGAATAACCCCAATGACACTGAAATTAAGCCCAGAAAAGGGAGAAATGCTAGACATACAGCATAAAGCCCACTGGGAAACTTGCACTTTCTTGCTTGTTCTGTGGAAGGTGCTCAACTACAGATGAGTGTCAGTAGAAGTCATCTTTAGTAGCCTTACGCGATGATTTCCTGCTTCCAGGAAATAAAATACAAGAGTTTGCATTTTCCTTTGTGTTTTCTGCGGAGGGATGGCAGTCCAGGTAGCACAGTCAGCTACTTCTTTTCACTTGTTATGTGTTAGAAAGAAGAGCATGCTTATGTATAGCCTTTTCTCCCATTAAAAATAATGCTTGATCCGGAGTTTGTGGAGTATCAGTCTATGAAATTCTCTCCTCTGGGAGTTTGGGATGAACTGACATCATCATTCATTAGTTCTAGTCTGAGTTTTTCTGTGTGGCTAAGATGGGGACTCGGGATGTCGGGAAACACTCTTGAAATTTGTGTAAGTCTTGCTGTACTGTCATATTTTTCATTTCCACTGCGGGAATTTGCTGTCCCAGGTATCAGCACTGACTTGCTGGCAGAAAGTGTACAGGGTCCATTTTTGTGGCCAAAAGGCACACTGAGAGACAGAGAAGTGGGGGCTCTGTGCCTCTCTTCGGTGATACCATCTCAGCGGATTTACTTCTTGGCTATGAAGGAGTTCCCCCCTGAAACAGTGATGTGCTGTCTGCATCCCCTCACCCCATCTGCTGTTATGAACACCATGTGTTTTCTTCCACAAATTGAAAGGAAGTTGTAGTTTCACAAGGACCTACTTGCCTTTCATTCCATAAGGAAGAAGATGGAATTTGTTTTGTTTTGTTGTGTTTTTCTTTACTGGGTCAGCAATTATATTGTAAAAAGGATATGGCTGCAGTGATTAAGATGAACTAGACAAAACATTTATCAAGCCACTAAAGCCATGAAATCATACAATTAGTGGTGAAGTGGTAACAGCAAGTTGGCCTTTCATCTCAATACTGTACAGATTTTTCATTCAGGGAAGTACAATAGAGAGCCAAATTCTTGAACGTAGGTATGTATAACTCTACAACAAAAACCTTGGGTGACCATTGTATTTGTAAAGGTATATATTTACACAAGCGAATGTTCAAAATTGAGAAATGCTGTGGGTAGTGGAATAGTACTGTTCACTTTCAGAGCTTATTATGGAAACTGTTAGCCTGCGTGCTGCACGTGTAATTGTATGTGCAAACAAGCGCTGTCCGGGCTCGGTAACTTACTGCTAGAGTGTTCAGCCCAAGACAGCCTTATAAAGGAGCTTTTTCCTATAGGGTGTTCTGCTTGCATTATGTTTGTATTATTCTGCAAAGATACAGCCCTTAACAATGCAGTCAAGTCAGTAGGAGACCAAAGAGAAATAGGTTCAATTTCAAATAGAAATCTAAAGCCAGTTTTAAGTGCTTTGCTCCAGTGATGTCAATCTGTCTCTTGTAATGTGTATGTTATGCAAGAGCTTTGAATCTTAAAGCAGGGTACTGTGAGGTTTCAGGCCAAAGGCTGAGCTCTTATGGCTAAATTAAATGCCTGTTGTTGTATCAGACGTAACTATGTTACATGGAGGTAATATGCCTCTGCCAAAGTATGTTGATATCCTCATGGCATGTCTTCTGCTCTCAGCATAACCTGAGAATATTGTAGTTCTGATCTACTTAAGCAGCTATTACATTTAGTTAGATGTGCTATTATGGGATTTACAGAGAGCCTGCATTAGCCCATAAATTCAGCCTTCAGCCTCCCCCAAACAAGATTTTATGGACAAAAGCCTTTCAGCACTGGATCCTGGATGCAACAATAACATACTTGTTTACATGGTTTTTCAGGCTGCATTCAGAGATGCTAAAAATGTAGACAGATTTCAAATGATGATTTAATTGTTTACAAGTGAGTGTTTTCTGCAGCATACAAAAGAGATGAACTAATCCCAAAAGGCTTTTTGATATAACTTGAACAGATGATTTCCTGACATTGTTATATATCCTGGTTTAAGGCGATGAATAATTAGCTATTTAAGTTTAAAAAAAAAATACCTTGAGAACTAGATGTCAGCTGAAAAGCTGTCAGTAAATTTGGAACAGCTTTGCATGTCAAGTTGATTATAGCAATGAATAAAAGGAATTACCAGGAAAATGAACCATGCAGTGTGCAGTTTTTAACTTCAGTCTCCCCACAGTTTCTCCTGTCTCATTCTCCAGATTCCTAGGGTGCTTGTGATTATCAAGCTGTAGAGTTTCCTTTCACAAAATTCTTTACTGTGGGCAACTCTTTTTTGCTATTTACTCCACCTCATCAATGTGCAGTCACTTGAAACTTTACATTCAAGGATTTCCCCCCTCCAGACCCAAGTGCCATTAATAGCATCTTTTGTCTGACTTCCTGAAATATGGAAAGCCACTTACTGCACAGCTTCGGTTCCAGGCGTCTGCCCAGGTCCAAGCAGCTCGGCTGAGGGCTGCAGGTTCTCTCCTGCACCTCCAGCAAGCTGCCTTGTTTATCCTCTAGTAACAGAGGTTATTTTATGTTTTCCAGAGTGGATGGCATGGGCATATTCTCTGTGCAGTTAGTAACAGAGCAGTTGCTAGGTCTGAGCTGAACAGTTTGCAGGCTTAGTGGGATGGTACTAAGTGAACTGCAGTGAAGGTTTTGGAGCCTTTCTAAGAGGAGCATTAAGTTGTTTTGAAGGTCTGAACCCTGCTCGTGGCTGTGCATAAAAGGGTGGTATGGACATACAAGCTAATCAGGGTCTTAAAAATCTGGTTCATTTAAGCAGGTGGGACTGAATTAATGTTCTCTGAATTATTCAGCTTGAAAATAAAACCGTGCCATCTGTATTAAAGTCGGGAATTTAAATGGGCTGAATCTCCTGATCCACCTGCACGTGTGGAAGCAGTACCAAGTGCAGTGCAGTGAGTGGAGATTCTTTGGCAGGAATTGCGAGACTCTGCATTATCACAGAATGGTTTGGGTTGGATGGGACCTTTAAAAGTCATCTAGCCCAACCCCCCTGCAGTGAGCAGGGACATCTTCAACTGGATGAGGCTGCTCAGAGCCCAGTCCAACCTGACCTTGGATGTTTCCAGGGATGGGGCATCTACCACCTCGCTGGGCAACCTGTGCCAGTGTTTCACCACCCTCATTGTAAAAAATTTCTCCCTTATCTTATAGCCTACATCTACCTTCTTTTAGTTTAAAACCATTACCCCTTGTCCTATCTCAACATACCCTGCATAACGGTTCTCCCTGCTCTTTGTTATAGGTCCCCTATAAATACTGAAAGGCCACGATAAGGTCTTCCCAGGGCCTTCTCTTCTCCAGGCTGAACAACCCAGACCCTCTCAGCCTTTCCTCATAGGAGAGGAGTTCCATCCCTCTGATCATTTTTGTGGCCCTGTTTGTGTTCTTATATGAGCAATCATCAGTGTGGCATGTGAAGGCCAGTGTGACACGGAGCTGCTGTAGGGCAATCTTGTGTCTAGATGACAATTGCTGTTTACCAACACAGAATAGCTGTCTTGATATGCTGAAGTGGGAGACTTCGCCTTTCTCCCATCGTCATGACTGTAGTGAGCGAAGGCAGTGCTGGAAACCTGTTCCAGAAGAGAGAAGGGAGGCTGTCCCGGCAGAGGCAGCTGTGCTGTTTATGAAGAGGTGGCTTATAGAAAATACATTGCAGATGGTCTGACAGCAGAGATACACAGAAGAAAGGGGTGGGGTGGGGGGATAGGAAAAGAAGGAAAACCTGGAAATTAAGGATGAGGATAAAAGATTCCTCACTGACTGCTGCTCTGTTCAGACAGTGAGCAGCAGTGAAGTTGCTTTGTACTGGGTATTACTGCAACCCTTTCTTTTGCCTGTGCCCATTTTCTCCCATATCATTTAAATGTGTGATGTGGAGCAAGGCTTGTTCAAGAATGCTTTAAAATCATTGGAATTGGGCATTAATAAACCATGTGTCCCATTTTAGTACAGCCATGTTGGCTTCAGCTGGTCAGTTGATCATGTGGGCATGTTTCACGTATATTGAAAATAAATGATTATTTTGGTCTGCAGTAATTTTCACACTGATGCAGCATAAATACAGTAGCAGTGTAACCAGTAGAGTGATATCAGTGTGGTGTATACTAGTATAGTGATACAAAACCCAGCTCCTACAGCGTACTAGTAAGCACTTGGCTGTTTATGAAGGGCTTAATGGCATCACATGAGTGGATTCGTGGTTAAATGAAGGATTGACTAAGCTAATCTTTCGGAGAATCCTCCTTAATGAGTTAATGAGGTGTTCTTATGGGTTCCCTGCGCACACAGATGCTAATGAGAGTTTTTCCAACTTACCAAGTGATGAAACTTGGATATGCATCCAGGCTGATAATGAAAATGATGGATAGGTTCTGTTATTTGGGAAAAATATGTTTTTGTTCTGGCATGAAAACTGCAGAAGGGAGCCCAAACTGCTGTTCTACCTGCATATTCTTTATCTTTTCCTGTAGCATCTTGATTAAACTCAAAGCCTGGTACTAAACTCTCAAAGCCTGAAGATCAGCATTACAAAATTCTGTGTTCAGAAATTTCCCAGGAAGACCCAGTTTTGGGTTTTTTGCTATGTGTTTTTGGGTTTGGTTTTTTTGCATTTTTTTTTCCCCCTCTCTCCTCTCTTAAAGATTGGCATGTAGTAAGTTTATGCAGAGGAAGTGTCTGGTCCTAATTGATTTATCAAGGACGTTATTCCATAAAACAACAATTTTTTTAAGCTATACCAGGGAAAACGAGAAAACAAATCTTGGTGGGCTTTTGGGCATTGTGTTATTTGTAGTGGTGGAATTGTTTGTTTTCTGGCTGTGTCTGAACAGGAGTGGACTCACCCTTCCTCCTGTCAGTGGACTCCTGCATACCTGACATCTGCCAAGGACTGAAGTTCTGCAATGCATCTGATTTGACTTCCAGGAAACAGAGAAAGTTATGTTTATTTACAGGGTGGCCAGTGGTGAGGGAGGAGATGCAGTACAGTGCATGGGTCTGTGTGAGAGGGGTGAAGGGGATGACAAGCGGCCATGGCCGGAGCGTGTCTGATCTGCCTGCCAAGGATCTGAGGGCAGTATCCTGATGCTGGACACGTCCTCTTCACCCTACGGCAGGCTTGTGTCCATCAGACACAGTCTGGCTTTAATACAATCTTCAGATTTCGTTAGTGTGCCCTTTAATCCTTGTTCCAGGTCATTAATGAATTTGTCAAATACAACCTCCCCTCAGCTCCATGCAGTGCCATTTATCAGTATCATTTGTTTACAGTCCTGCAGCCAGTTCTCAATTCCAGTGCTGTGCAGTGGTCATTCCCAGGTCTTTTTGAATTAGTATTTCAATTAGGATTTCATGAGACACAGTATCAGATTCTTTCTTAAAATCCAAAAAATATGAACTCCACTGTGTTCCTTTAATCCACTCTGTCTGTAACTCTGTCAAAGAACAAATAAAGCAATTAAGTTTCTCTGGCAGGCTTTATTCTGTATAAAGCTATACAAGCTGATTCTCATTCTGTTACCCTCGAGAATTTTAGCTGGATTTTCTTAACGCAGCTGACTTCCCCTTGTCTTTTTTTTTTTTTCCTTTCCCTCCCAAAAGACCTAGGGCTGTGTTCCCAGCCACTTACTGTCCTGAGTTTATTCTTTTGAAAGATCCCGTGCATGAGAAGAGCAGGATGGAAACGCTCAGCGCATGACCCAGGCTCTGTGCCAGGCTGCGCCCCTCTCCGGAGGGGCCCCGAGTGGCTGCAGAAGCGTGCAAGATGGTGAAAAGCTGAACCTAGTGCTCACAGTGTTAAATGACTCCACAGTGTGGCTGACACCGAATAGCCGTGCTTTACTCTGCTTTGAAACCAGGGATTGTGTGGGTGTCTTTTTCTCTGTGCAGTGCAAAATCTGGTGAAAATGTGCTTGCTTTCTTCTGCTGATGGTGTTGTTGGGGTTATGCACACACCAGTTACGCTGGCCTACCACTGTATCTCTTTCTTTTCGTGCTTTGATAGAGATTTCCAGCTCGATTACCTGTGATAGCTACAAGTGAAACATGCAACTCTTCTGCTGACTGGCCTCTGTTCATACCGTAGCAGTGCTTGACTCATCTTTGAAGCTTGTCATGCTGGAAGTCTGTCCTGGTCTGTTCATTTAAGTTTTGAACATGTTCCTTAGTGCAGGCTTTAATTTTTTTCTGGAAACTTTAAATGAGCCTTTTGACTGCTCTTTGAATTTTGTCATAGCCTTCCTTCTGATTTTCTGCACCGTGTCCTGTTTCAGATAATATTCAAGCAGAGTGCTTTGGGATTGTTCTCATAAGGCATGATGACTGGAGTGGTTGTCAGCCAGGACAGTTCTTTTTTCCTTTAAAGACTATGCTTACGCACTGAACTGAATTAGTGTCTCCTTCCACGTGCTTTTTTAATGTAGCTTTTTGTAACACTTGGTTACTCTGTAAATGTAGACTCCTCTAGCTCTATTAAAGTTGTGCAAATGTTGGGTAAGGACATGTATCTTTTGTCTTTTGTTCTTTCGCCTTTCCATCACTAGAACTACAAATAACCCACATCCATGTGCCTGAATATAATTATACTCTAAATCATACCCAGGCTGTACCTCCTGGGGTGCCCTCTCAGAGGCTCCCAAGGCAGCATCTGCTGGAGAAGTGGGCATGAAACCTCATTTCACAGCAGTGAGGAGCTGTGGGACTTTGAGATGAGCTGGGGCATGGAGGGAGAAACAGCTTTTCCAGTATCATCTGGTACACTTTGCCATCTCTAAACAACCTGGTTGTCTTGATCTGTTAGATTAGTATTCCTTGTCTTTTTACACATTTGCGTTTCATGCTGAAATTAGTTTGCTGCCTTAAGTAAACTGTCCAGTTTGTTAGGACAACTGAACAACACAGGAAAGCCACTGCTCCTGCCAACCTTTAATAAATTATTAAAGAAAGCAGGACAGTTGACCCTTGCTCTGAATTGGTCAGATGTATCATTCTTACTCACAGATTCAAAAAGATGGTGTCAGAGAAGCTATACTGCATTGAAGTGTCGAGGCTGAAAGATAAGCCTGCCTGGAGTTAATAAGTTAAAACATAACTGTCTTTCAGCTCATACCTGTGAGACAGCCTGTCTGACCTGGGTAGCGAACATATTCAAAATGTCAAAGCAGTACTTAGGCAGCAGCATCTTTGTGGCCAGACGTATTTTATAGACATCTGAGAAAGCTACCTACTGCTATCTGCATAGTGCTGCAGCTGGCCCTGGCTGAGTCCAGAGGTCTGTGCTGAGCTGGTAGCAGCAGGTAATTTCAGGTAGTAAAAGACATCAAAGATAGGGATAGTACCAGCTTCATTTTTAACTGGATTTTCAGGATTTAACAGGCAGCAAATTCAGTCTGTGGCTTAAGTGTTTGGTAAGATGGTATGGATTTATTTCAGGTAATGTTTTTTGTGGAGGCATTTGAGAGTTCTGGGCTATTTCTGGGCACTATTATTGCAGGCTAAGGAATAGTACATCTTGCTGCAGTTCAGGTTCTGTAGATGACTGTAGTCTTCTGTAAAGCTCCTGCAGACAAGAAAACAGTCTTAACGTTGTGGAAAAGCAGGGAAACAGCGGATCTTAGATTTAACTGAGCAGCCCTTCAACTGCTGGATAAGCATATGATTGCCATTTGACAGAAGGCACATGTGCCATGCTCAAGTCCTGAGCAGATCCTCAGCTTTTTGGCTTTGAAGGAGCTACACCAATTTATTTTATTAGTCAAGGATTAGAGCAGTTTTTACCAAAGCTGCAGTTGTTTCTGGCCATGAAATGTCCAGTTGGTGTGCAGAGGCTTTGGGCACGTCAGTTTTTCAACCAGAATGTTATGTTCTGCCAGCTGATATGTACCTCAGCACAGAGGGAGTAATCTTCACCAACCTGTATTAAGCTAGTCAAGGAATAAGTAGCTGTGAACTGATGTCTCTGTTATGTCTCAAATCCTACTGACTTGTTTCAAGTTAAGGAAACATGGAAGTACTGCCCTTTCCTACACCTGTCCTGTGGCTGAGTAGAAATGACCTGGCAGCTCGGGCCTCTTCACATTTCTAATACTGTTATCACAGGCTTAATATCCAAATACCTTCTAATGCCCTTTATTTCACATGGCAGAGCTGTTCTGGTGTGGCAGAGGGTGGTAAGCCTTTGCCACACTCAAGTATGTGTTGATAAAGTTAGTCACCGGTGTCCTATTTTTATTCTCTGTAACTTGGGTTATCTTAACCGCTTCATAATCCAGACAGGACCCCTGATGCACTTGGCAATGGAGTGGGAGAAAAGCTGTAAGCATTTGGGGTCTCAGTCTCAGGTTTTGCTATTTTGTGTTAAATTTTTGTATTGCGAATGGTATCTCTGTAGAGTTCATCTTCTCCATGTTTTTGCTGCATGTGCAAGACCCACTACCCTAATAGCAGGTGTCCTCTACGGTTTGTTTCTTTCCGCCTGTGCTACAACCTTACTTGATCAATTTCCTCTTCTATAGGATTGCAGGTGCTTTCCATTTATTTATATTCTTGTCCTTGTTTCTCCCCAATATTTTGCTGCCTAAGACTCTTTCCTAGGTATACAACAACTGAGGACAGTGAGAATAGCTCAAAGCTTGCAGAGTAAGAATTCAAATTTAAGTGCCTGTATTGTGTGCTTAAGGGTGTTGGCCAAGATAGGGCTTTTATGGAGCTGATAATGAAATTCTGCCTTAAATTTTAGTAGATGTCCTGGCTTAAGCTGCCCTCCCACTCTTTGCAGTTTCTCAGCAAACTAGATGAGGAAATGATCTTGCTTAAATATATTTTCATCCAATGGTTTGGTTTTTCTTAGAATCGGTTCTCCAATTTGACCACAGAAGCACTTCATTTGTCAAAATTAAGGGCTGGCAGAGGCCACGTGGGCTGATGTAGCTACTGAAGAACAGGTTCGTTAAGCTGTGTACCAGTGAGGCTATTAGCAGTGAGCGCACTCATTGCAACTCAGTGGTTTTGAGCAGCCTCTGTGCATTTCAGCATCCCAAGAGCTCGCAGGAGCTGCAGGACTGCACGGCACGTTCGGCTGGGGCTGCTTCCAGCTCCGTTATGGCCACATCTTGTCACTGGCACTAGTTGAGAGGGGAGCCCCTGGAAGATGCCTGCATCTTCCTCATGCTGGCTTCACTGCGGAAGTCCTCCCCTCTCCTGAGGCCTTAGTGTCAGTGCCATGCATAGGACTGAGAGCAGGGCTGACCCCTGAGCTCAGGTCATACCAGACATAGCGGATGGTGGCTGTCAAGGCAGTTGAGAAGCAGCTGTCGTCCTACCCCGACACTGGATGACCAGCAATGGGGCTGTGCTGTCACTGGCTGACACAAGTCCCTGCTGCTGGAGGAAGGGAGCCAGCAAGTGGGGCTCAGCCTGGCCCTGCTGGTTGTCCCAGGGGGCTGCTTCATGCTAACTACATCCTTCAGCGTTTCTGCTGCTCGGGAGCTGTTGTCATTGCTTGCAGATCCATCTCCCCTCTGCTTGCTTCTGTGTCTTCAAGGGACGTAAGTGTCTGCAGCTCTTCATCATATGAAAATTCAGATATGTGGCTTGCAGAGCAGACAGGTTGGCTGCCTGTTTTCTGCACCGTTAGTTTGTGTAACAGGAAGTTGTATACGCTTCAGGCTTGGCTTCTGCCACCGCTTGCAAAGAGCCTGCTGCACTGCCTGAAATACTGCCTTCGCTAAATGTTTGTTTCCAGACATGCAGCTGTAGTAAGTCATGGAAATATTGGTATATTGATAACACAATAGTTGCTTCCTGAGAACCACTATTCATTCAAACAGTGTTAGCGGGGGGAAAAAATGGCACAAATGTTCTAATTTCAAGTCTTGGCATTTCAAGATCAGTCTTTCACTGAATAGTTGTTCTTAATGCTTAGTAGGAAACATTCCTTATAATCTTTTTCCTTTCTCGTAGCTGCCTTTTGGAGGAGGAAAAAAGAAGTCAAATGATAGCTTTTACACCTGTGTACTAGAGCCTCCTGGATGCGTGTTAAGATGTCCAGCAGAAATAATAAAATTATGATTGACATGGCTTATGATGACAAGCTGAAATTTTTATGGAGTTGGTGTATTTGCTTGAAAGAATCCTTTGCAGAGCAGTTACACTGAGGCTCTGGGTACGTTAATGAGTCCATCCCATTTTTTCCTCTATGCAAACGCTCTTATGGAGCTTGTGAAGTGATGCTAAGACCAAAAAAAAAAAAAAATCAGGCTAGTACTGTGCAGGCCGTCCTGGTAATGCTCACCCTTCTTACCCTTCCCCTTGAGTCAGTGCTTGCAGGTGTTGGTACAGCTTGTGATGGTGGGCAGCATGATAAAAAGCAGATCTGCAAGAGCATTTTTGAGTTTTATTTTCTTGATATCTAAGTGGCATCCTGTTGTGCAAGTCCTGACCCCTCTGCCTTGCAGTACGAGGGCATGATCTGGGTGACTTTAGGATTGCCCGTACCCCTGCCTGGTAGCTCCTGTCCAGGCTAGTGGTACTGATGCTGCCAGGAAGTCTCGTTTCCCCAAATCAGTCAGCGTCTCATCTAGCTGGTGGTGTAAAGGCAGCTGTTAATGTGACATATCTAAGGGCTACAATTAGGTTACTGAACACTTCCTGTAATAAGATGCTGGGTTTCGTTGCAGGGACATGCTGCACCCTCACTCCTTCTGTCAGCAGGGAAACTCGGGGTGCTGCTCCAGGGCGCTTGTGCCACTGCTCTCCTTGCAATGCGTAGGAGGTTACCTGACTTGTGTTCCCCCTCACTAGCAGAGAGATGGGCAGAAACATGGGGAAATGGCAGTCCAGGGGGTCACTTCCAATTCTGTTGTTTTCTTCTGTTTTGTTTTTTTGTGAATATGCAAAGGTTTTGAGCCAAATTTGAGCATAGGGTAAAAACCACAGGCTGGCAGGCTAACAAACCCCTGGGTCATAAAATGAGTCAGTAGACGAGACAAAGCCGCAGTGCCCTGGGATAGCTGTAGCCCTCAACTACAATTTGTAAAAACAGCACTGCCCACACAGGGAGCTGCTGTTATGTGGTCCTGCCTTGCAGGCAACAGAGCTGTTAGGGAGGACGTGTGAAATGTCACTTTCAGGTGTATGTTTTGTGTCTTCATCTGAAACTGTGGTTTCATGGGAAAAAGTATTTGGTGGTGATACTGGCATTCGTTACTGCTACTTGCCTCCTTACCCTGTTCCCATCTCCTCGTTCTTCCTTCATATCCTCTCCCTCCTGGCTTTGCTGGCCACCCCTCTGCTGAGCAAGCACAGCTCACCTTGCCTTGTGTCATGAGCTGGGTGAAGGAACTGATTCAGCAACAGCACAGAACAAATAAATAAAATTTTAAAAAGGACCTTTTGAGCTGTTTCGGGTCCGGTCCCCTGTGTGNGCACAGCTCACCTTGCCTTGTGTCATGAGCTGGGTGAAGGAACTGATTCAGCAACAGCACAGAACAAATAAATAAAATTTTAAAAAGGACCTTTTGAGCTGTTTTGGGTCCGGTCCCCTGTGTGGGTCAGAGCCCGGCTGCACAAAGCTGGGCTGCAAAAACTGCTGTGGTGTGAGTGCTATGGTTCTGGGGTGAGGGCACCTGCAACTGGCACTGCTGCTGGGGAGCCACTGCCCCGTGCCAGGCTACACGCAGATTCATGCTGCCTCCAGAGATGGAGAGAAGTGACTAGAAACTGAGTGAAAATCAGCCTATCAAGTAAAAAAAAAAAAGCTTTTCAAGTGCCTGCCATATGGTCATCAAAGCTGAACAGAGCTGCGTAGGAGCTAAAAACACGCAGTCCAGAAGTGATGGAAGGGGCAGCGAGCAGAAGGCATGTCTGCAGGATCGGGTCCGGTGCAGCCAACAGCACGTTGCTGGGTGTAAGCACTGGGCTTTCCTGCAGTCAGTCTTGGACCGTCACCAAAAATATGTGTGAATAGATTGAGTCATAGATTGAATTACCGTATTCAAACCTGATGTCTTTTGAAATGGTGCTAGAAAAACATTTTTTGTGGCATGGAAGAGAGACGTGTCTTATGGTCAAGGTCCTAGATAGTGACTTAGGGATTTCTCTCATTTTTCTTATGTGACTTTGGAATAGTTGGTTTATTCATCTGTACCTCAGTTCCTCTGAGTTTTTCCATCCTTCAATTTTGTTTTGGGAAGGTTGCAGCATCTGTGAAAACAGCTGTCTCTTACCTGTATGCGAGTGAGACATTAACCCTTTATGAAAAATGTGGTAACCAAACCCCAGACCAGAGTTGCTGTACTTAGTGTCACCTTTCAATAGTAAGCAGAGTCTTACCCTGATCAGTCTTTAAACATGATAAATGTGTCATGCCGTTTATACAGCAACGTCATACTGTTTACACTCCAATTCCATTATAGATTTCATTTGATCACAGTCTCTCAATAGACATTAATGATTCGTAGCACTTGAAAAATGGCAGTCTGAAGTTTCAGATGGGATGATTGCTGATGCCCCCAGGGTTTAGTTAGAACAGCTCTTGTGGAAGGCTGCTGAAACCTGGTAGAGTTTAAGTGGAACATATACAGACCAAGCAAAACTTTGCTCAGAATGGTACCAGTTGTTCTGCTGTTTGTTCACAAGCACTTCTCTGCATAGACGTGGACGAGTGGTAACTTTGCTCTCTCACTCAGACCTTTCCTTAGCAGCTCATAGTCAATGAGGGCAGGCAGACTGGGCAAAGCAGAGAGGTCGCAACTTAAAAAAAAAAAAAAGAAAAAAAAAAAAGAAAGTGCGTATCCTCATCCCTCACATGTGGGCTGTTCCTGTGCATGTTACCTTACATAACTGTTCATCAGGCCACGCACAGGAGCGGGAGAGGAGCAGTGGGATTTACCCAAATGTGACACATTTATTTTGCACTAGTGATAGGTAGATAATTTTAAGAACGTGCCTCTCACTGTGAGTGAAAGCCTTTTCTTGTAAGTTACTGGCATTGAGCTCGAATTTTAAAACTATTTTTTGCAGTTGACAACTGAATTTGACTATGTTTGTGTTCTCCCTCCTTCTCCACCCTCCTCAGCTTGCTTATTGCCTCACTTAAAGAGGAGAATTTGGATGCATTCTCCATGGTTGTGTTTTGGAGACCTTCAGGTCAGCTGTGATGAGTGTGATACCTGTGACTGCATGAGTGAAGTAGAGAAATAGAGCAGGCAGTCGGGCACCGAGTGAAAGAAGTAGCCTCTGTGTGAGGCGGAGGTGGCATCCAGAAACAAACCAGCAAAGTTCTCTTCGTCTTTGTTTCACAGTCAGTGGATGGTGAGAGGCGGTGATGTTGCATCACGTGAACCGCTGTTGGGAGAAGGAAAAAAACCCCAGACCTGCACCATCTCTAGCAATTGTGCTGGTGCAAAAGGTGTGAGATGGGAAGGAGAAATTTACCTGTTTTGTTCCTACTTTAGCCCATGCAAGCCAAGCTTGTTTTTTTCTCAGATAATTCAGAAGCAAACACCATGTCACCTGTACGAATGATGTGTGTTCCTGGTGATGGGGCGAAACAGATCCCCCTACAGTGTTACAGTACAAGTTCCCTGCACAATGGCTACAGTACATGTTAATACAAGTAACAATAGCCAAAAGGATGAGGAGGAAAAGAAACAGGAAAAACTGTAGCATCACAATTTGTTAGGCCCATGCTGATTCATCATTTTCCACAAGATGAAATAATACCATTCAAAACCTGGTTTAATTTTACAATTTTCTTTAGTCAAGAAAGCTTTTGAAATTATTAATTACCGTAAGAAACCTGTTCTGTTCGGCAAGGATTGGACTCAATTTGTCTGGCTTTTAAATGGTCTGAAGCCTTATCTATTACAGGAATCCCCTGATCTTACCAGGATGTTTTATACATACAGTAGCTGCTTCCTCTTATAGAAATAATGTCATTTGGAAGTGAACAGTACATGCTGAAAAAGCTTTTGTCTGCAATCAAATTGGCAGTGACTGAGAAAATCCAGATGATCTCCCAAAGGGGAGTCTGTGCAGCTGGGCCGTTCTTTGTTGCAGTAGTATTTTGCTTTTTCTATTTAAACACGTTTTATATTCTATCATCTGCTACACACACCTGCCAGTATTGTGATCTTCCTGCTATGATATAAATGTGAGTGGGACAATGTAGAACAATGTTGTGACCAAACTAGCATCGCTGGGAGTCCAGCTGCAAAATGCATGGGTTTATCCCCGCTAAGTCTATGAGAGAAGAGCTGTGAGTACTGACAGCATTTGTCTTTAGAAATGCAAAGCCACCCAAGGATAAGATTCCGCTCACCTCTTCTCTCACCTTCAGATGATGGGGTTTTTTTCCCCCTAGCTTAGCTGATGACATGATATTTGGATTTCAGTGAGGTTTCTCAGTCTCCTTCCAGTCTTGATATCATTTGGCCAGTTGTCAGATAATATCTACTACACATGTTATACTAATGGTACTCTGGTGTTAGGACACGTTGGTGAAAGATTACATTTCAGTTAGCAGTGTGACAGAGGTGATCATGGACTTTTTCACCTGGCCACAGCGTGATGCCTGGCCCGTGACTTACTGAGTGGAGGAAGGATGTAAGGAGGCTTCCAAGGCCAGTTTCCTCCTGGACTATTTTTTACTGGGTTGATAGCTTGTTTCTTCATTAGTATATTTACAGTGGATATTAAACCAAAAGCTGCTTTATAGGCATAATTAAAAGTAAAAGGAATATATAGTTTCTTGGAGGAAAGCCAGATTTTTTTTCATTCTGTTCTGTGGTTTAGCCAAAGTGAGAATCACAATGACCTGAGTATCTGGGATATCAAAACTCAAAATTAGTCTCAGGAGCCCGATAATCTGACAGACAAGAATTTATTCTACTAAACTAAAGCTGTCTAATTTCGACCGATGTGATGGATTAAAGAGAAAGCATCATTGACCCGGTTCCACTCTGTTAGGCTTTCCAATTAAACAGGATGTTGTAGAAAGTGAGACCTTGCAGAGTAATACCTGGACCAGCAGGACTGAGGTTTTAAATGTCCCTTGTACTTTAAAAGATGTTCCTTTAAAGATTTTGCTTGAGCACTAATCCCAGAACACTAATGATGGAGTCTCCTGTAGGGATGTTATCTCTTTCTAACCTCTTAATTAACTGGCTAAATAGAAAATTTTTGTGCTTTTGTGTTTTGAAGCTCTTTAATGAGTTTGAATCCTCTGGCCAAGCCAAGTTAAGAGTTTAGATTTTGACACCAAGGAAGATGCCAGAGTGTAGGAAATGCACGGTGTACTTGCACATATAATGTGCAGAGCTGGAGAGGGACATTTGCCAGGATTAAATTTTAATGGAAAACAAAACAGCCATGGCATTAACTGCAGCTGTTGGGAGGGAAAATTTTGCCAAGGAGGTGGCCAACCCTATCATCATCAAGTCCTGACTTTCTGAAAAGATTCTAGTTCCTTGAAATTACAGGAGCAACAGTCAGTTATAATCTAAGAAGGAAATGCAACAGAGGATTAAATCAAAGACCCAAGCTCCTGCATGTGGCTTTGAGTTGTTCTGCAGCTAATCTGTCTCTGATATATTCTGGTTACTGCAGTTTGCTTCACTCGTCCAAATATCGTAGAGATCCTGTAGTTTCTGTGCAATGGTAGGATGTCTGGAAAAGGAGGATCTCTTAACAAAAAATGCTGTTCAAGCAGGTGTGTTTGTTCCTAACATTGCTACTTTGGACCAATAATGCCTCAAAACACCTGCTTTTCCACTATTTCAGAGTAATGGCTGTTTCTGTTTGCTCTTTTTGTAGATTGAACCTCCTAGTCCCTACACCAGCTTGGAGACTCAGGTTAGTACCCCCCGCCCATTTCTTTCTTACCAGAGATTCTCTGAAAAAGAGGGCTGATCTGCTGTTGCCCACCGTAGGTATGATATTTAACCTGTGTAGGTGGCTCTGGAGAAGGGGCAACTGTAGCAGCAGTAGCAGGTAGCACCCAACGTGACTGACTGGGCAAGAAGAGAGCTGGACTCTTTACAGAAAGCAGTAGGTGCAGATGGTGAGGGAGGGTTGTGGTGTATAGCTGGACAACAGCAGAAGTTACTTGTATTTGTTAGAAGAGAGGATGCACTCCTCAAGGCAGTGCAAGCATCCATTCATGGGACTCTCATTTCTTTTTGTATACTCAGCTTCCTAGCTTTTGTTATAATCCCCCTGGTAGTGTGCTACTCTCAAATACTGTTGCGCTGCCGATTTCCTCTTTAGATATTGCAATGAGCGGTAATGAATCCATGGAGATGCCCGGCACCAGAAGGTCAAAGTGACAGAAGGGATTTTACAAAGTCATTGATGCTTTGATTTGTGTTTCCTAACAAGGCAGCATCATTGATCTCCATTCTCACTGATCTTTGGGAGACAGCAAAGGCAATGGTACTTGCATACCGAAGATGAGTGTTTATTCAGAACACACATTTCCAATGTCCCTTAGTGACTGCATAAATATTTCTCCCTTTGTCTTCTGCTGGCCTTTCTCTGGGGAAAGCTTTTGACTGTTTTGTTCTTTGTTTCATCAAGCCTACTACATCTTTGTTATGGACCTCACTTTGGAGCCAAGGCTTTGTGAGTTGAAACTAGCAAGGAAGGATCACACAAAGGTTCTTATACACAGTGGCATTATAAAGTGGTATCACACAGAGTACGTGAAAAGTTCTAATCCGTGCATGATGTAGACCTAGAAATATACAGTAATAATGAAGGCTTATTTTATTACTGACTTAAAATAGTGTAAGAATGATCTCCCGAAGGGAGATCAGTTTGTGTCAGTGAAGGTACTAGGGGAAAATGCACATATGGGTATGAGCAAGAGAATTTCCACTTGGAGAAGGAAGTGAAAGGGACATCATCAGCTCCAGCTGGTACAGCTGCCATCTACAGCAGATTACTGGCTGAGGTGATGCCTTCAGCCCCAGTATAACACTTCCTTGTCCTGCCCTGCCTGTCTACATCTTCCCTGACCTGCATGTCATTTGCTCTTCCGGCCCGTTACCTTCTTGGTAAGACTGTCAGCAGAAGTGCCCAAGTGACTCCAAAAGCTGAAGTGCTTTCAAGGGGCCTTAATATTTTTGGGGTCAGGGAGGGCATAAATGCATTTTCTAATGAATAATTAAGGTAGAAATTAAGTGTATGTTTATATGTGCTGATACTTCTTTCAGTGTTACTGAAAGCCACATCCACTTCTAAATTCATTTTCAGTAGAAAGCTGCTTACTTCTGACCTTGAAATAGATGAGGAGAGCCAAAACCAACTTCTTATGGGCAACGCACTTATGTCCCAAAGTGTTCTAGACTGCTGGAGGCTGCTCAAATGTAGGAGCTGAGACCAGGCAGGTGTCCTGGGGTAGGGAGGGAAGCAGGTGTCTGTCTCTGAGAGATGGCCGTAAATGTGGGTATCACAGCTGAACATCAGTGCGGGACTTTGGTTTCTAGGGATGTATTTCTCTTTAGGTAAAGTGGTCAAAAGTATTTGGATTAACAGTGGAAGTTATTTTATATCTGGACTAAGAAGTTAGCAATTCGAGACTGGGACACAGTCTTAGCTGCAAGTGTCTGTTTTCTTTGCTATGAAAAAGCACTGTGAGAAAAATAACATCAGCAGCTTTAATGTTTTGACAACTCAAACAGGATGTTAACTAATATGGTTAGTAAAGAATCCCCAAATTTGCAGAAACTTCCTTGCATGCATTATTCTCTTCCTTTTTCTTTGGGGACAGATGAGAGTGGAGAGTAGCGCTGCATTCGAGACATGTTGAGTAGACTGGTGAGCAGCTTCTCTGCTTGGGTGGTTCCCTGCACAATCTTGGCATGGATCAGCTCATTCGAGAGTTTCTCTCCACTGCCCTCTGGTTTCCTGTCTCGGCTCTGGTTTGGTTGGTATTTTGAATGTTGACATTTCAAATCCGTGCTGTATGTTAAAAGGGGACCATATTCTGGAGGCCTTCTCATGAATGTTTTATATTGTTTCCCCTCCTTTCCCTAGTCTACCAGTCAGCTGTACAACTGTTGAAAATTTTACAAGTATGGCTGCAAGTGATCTTCTAAAGAGAGAATGGGTACTCTTCCAAACAGCTCAGCTTTAGCAGATCTCTTTGAATTGCCCTATAGAGGTATATGTTGGGTTGTGTGTAAGTGAACAGAGGGAAGGCATTTCCCCGAGAGCTATGCAAGTGGTTTTGGCTGATATTTTTCCAAGGAAAAGACAGTTTCTGCAAACAAAATAATTTTTTGCACAATTCCCTCGTGTTCTTCTCTAGTTTAGAGAAGAAAAAAAAACTTTGTTCAAATTGGACCTGCCAAATCACACTACTTGTGTTAATCAAATAGCAGTATATTGGGGATCGGTCTGATTCGTTTATACCTACTTGTGCTGGGACAGTGTGTCAAAAGATGATGCAGTCAGGCAGTTCCTGTTTTCCCTGTTCTTTTTTTGTAAGTGGGATTATATAGCTCACAAACAACTATTTAGCTTTTCTCGCGTTAAATGGTGTGTAACAAGCTGGAATCATTTATAATATATATATACACTGTATATCTTTGGTGCAGCAGATTAACAACTATTTAATCAGCTGTTTCAAGGGAGTAGGATGTGGCAGGTTTATTTGCACTGTGCTGCAAAATGGCACTCACCTAGGGTGAAACCCAGAAACTTTGTCTTTACTGGATTGGAAAAAATATTTTGAAAACAAACGTCCATTTTCCTATCTCTAAATCTTACTGTGTGCTAATGCCAAAACCAGGTACCCTGAGCATCCTTGAGGTGTTTGATAAGGTCTTGTTGTCAGAATTCTTTTGGAGAGTTCAGGCGTGTTTGCACTATCACGTAAAGACAAGCTGCGCATAATTTGAAGAGAATAAAGAAAATGCATAGAGAATGAAAGCTGTTCTCGGCAGCTGAGATGGTTGTACATTACAACGGAAACAGCGGTGACTCTGTGACTACTTTTCTAACAATTTCAGAAGTTATCTCCATCAATGAGATTGTGGCTATTTGCATTTTGCGCTTCCCATCCTTCATTTCACAAAAATACCAGGAGCCAAGTGTAATGGCTTCAGCAGCAGTTAGCCCAGAGACAAATTTTGGCCCAGTTTTTCATTCCCTCAGAGCAATGGAGTTTGCTATTGTCTTTGGATTAGAGAGATCGCTATTGGTCTCCTTCCAAAGCTGTAGCTTTGTAACTGTTAAAAGTTGTGTGATAGGATGCTGGGGAGCCCTCTAAGGCTTGCTGATACAGGACCGTGGAGTATTGCAGCTGGCGGAGGGAATGAGGCTCTGTAGCAGATAACAGGACTGAGTAATTGGTGCAGCAATTGCAGTCCTTACCTTTACCTTCACCTGTGAGAGTTAAACCTTGCCATGTGTTTTCCTTTTATCTGTGCTATCCCCAGCACGTGTGCTGCAGTGCTTGCCCTGAGAGCCACCGTCTGAGGGGTGCCGGGCTACGCCTGCGGCAGGCAGGTGTGCACCCTCATGTCTGCGTGGTAGTCATTTGGTTTTCTACTGGTTGGAGGTCAGCAGCATCTCTTCTAAGCTTATGGCAATTATAAAAAAAAAATTACAATTCTTTTGCCCAGAATATAGAATAGCATTTTTTCCTGTGTTGTTAGAAGTCATAATCTAAATTTATTTTTGCTGTTCAGTTTCCAGAAGATGCTGTCACCGGGGTAGCTTGTTGTGTGAGGGTAGCTGGTGGCTTGCAGCCTCCCTTTAAGTGATGGGTGCGGTTCCCAGGTGCTACTGAAGTGTGAAACTTGGAGATTGCTGAAATAACATGCATGCTCAGAATCCAAACACGAGACCTGCATGTAACACATATGCCATGCCAGGGGGGTTTGAGCTGGGAAGTTACCCTAGCCAAGGGGGGATGCTAGTCCAGGGAGGATTATGTTGGCAAAGAGTCAGTGTGAGAGATGCTTTGAAGGCCCCTTCCCATGGGAACACAAGTGCTCTGCTGTGTTGGTGAAGTAAATATTGATGCTTGATTATGAGTAGCAGTGTGCTTGTCATAATACAGCAAAACCAGACTGCTTTTTCATAGCTTTCTGTAATTAGGGTGTACCCTGCCTGCAGCATAGCGGCTCAGTACCTCCTTCCCATGTCAGCCTCTTGTCTCAAAGAACAGCTCAGACACTGATTGCTCCCAGACAAGATTTGTATTTTAACAGTAGTGCCTTTGAAGAGACCAGGGGAGAAGACTGCTTGTTATTGTCCTCTCTACCTTTAATTTTTTTTTTTTTTAAGAGCTAGCTCTTTTTAGAACAAAAATGTCCTGCCCTGGAGAGCATCATGTAAGGAACAAAAATTGTCGTATTAAAAGTTATTTATTATCCTGTAATTCCTTTCTCTGAAATTGATTTCTGGCTTAATTCAATAAAAGACTCAGAACTGAAGGTTCGTGGTGTGCCGCTCTGTTGTGGGTGTTGCACTTCACAATTAAGTGGCCACTTTGAACAGCAAAAACGTATTCTTGGTGTGTTTCTTGCGAGTGCCTGGCAAGATGGCTTTGTCATCGGGCACGAGTCTAATAACTTCATTGCCTATAGGACTCCCTAAATAATGGCGTGCTCAGTTGTTTGACCTTTAAATATTTCTTTAGTTCAACCCAGAAATTTAAAACTGTAACCCTCAGCTGTGAGTGCCAAGAGGGACTGTGATCTGCCATGGTAGCCTGCAGGCAGGAGAGAGGCTGTTTGGAGGGACGCTGCTGCCTGGAAAGCTCGCGCACCTTTGGTTCTTGTCTGGGAACGATGGAGTACTGTCAGTCCTGCTTGGATCCACAGTACAAGTATGGCAGTAGGAGCAGCCGTACAAGTTGCCTAATCATGCAGATAAGTGAGCGTTTTCCCTTTGTGCATGGACTTGGTCAGCATCTGCTTCACTGGGGGCTGCACAGCTGATTTCACCTGAGTGCCAGGTAATCAGCGTTTCCCATTGGAAACTTAAAGGTACTATATCCAGAACTAAAAACAGGAACAGAAACAGTCCCTGCATTATTTGTAGTTTATCATGCAGGAAAAAAAAATAAAATAATTGGAAAAATGGTTTTTAGAAGAATATGACTAAAAATAGTACTCTGAATCTTCTGTGTCTCTAGTTTTGGGTGTGTTTGGGATTACTTTGAGTCTTATGGTTACCTCACAAGTTAGAAACTTGGAGATTTTTCCAGTTTTAGTCAATATTCATGAAGAAAACATGAATCCATGAATCATGGAGCCTGTAGAAAAAGAGCATCTTGCAGTTTTTGTGACAAGACGATTCTGATTTGTAACACCGTAAATACGGAGTCTTTAGTAAAATCATGTTGTGGAGATAAAGTAAACTTCCAGGGTGCTTGCTCTTCAAAATGCAGATAAATAGTTTTCTTCTAACTCTAGTTTGGGAGATGAGGAGGGGCGTGCACCATTTCATAAGGTGCTAAAGTGGGTAAAGAGCCAAAATGCTTAAAGGATATACAGCCACTGGGGAAAATTCTGCAATTTCTTGCAGTGACTGTACTCACTTTAATTGAGGATTTTGCATTCTGCTGTCAAAGTAAAGAGGAAACAGCATGTTTTCCTTCCTGCTGAGAAACATGAAAACAAGGAGAATTCATGGGCTTACCTCTGAAATCTTTGTAATGCAGTCCCCATAAAAACATCCAATGCAATCAAATTGCTGAGCTGTTATTGTCTAGTAATCAGATACACTGATTTTGGCAAAGATAAGCCCAGAAACACAGTGGCTAGAAACGTCTCCATTGTTAAATGAGACAAGAAAGAGAATTTCGGTCTTTTTAGGAGAATGCATCTTTCAAGTATATCTGCTGAGTGAACCCTTCTTGGATATGAGTGGAAAATACTCTGCAGCATTAACTGGATATTATTTGCATTGAAGATACCTAGGTACAGTCTCACGCAGCATTTTGGGAATTTTATACATGTAGTCATTGTATGCAGTTCAGCCATGTGCATACAAAGAAAGAAAGGAAGAGTGTATGGCTTTGAACTTACATCTCTAGCCCTTGTTTTCTGCATTATTTCCATGAGCGAACTGTGAGAAGTTTGGTACTGAAAGGCAATGGTGTCCTTTGCAACAGTCTGTGGCCTGAAGAGGGTACACACCAAGTGTCACTTAGATTCTTTCCTACCAATGCTGTGAAACTCCTTTAAAAAAAAAAAAAAAAGAAAAAAGAAAAAAAAGAAAAAATCCTTATAAAACTTTCTAACTTATGTAGAACATAAAAAAGCAGCTAGCCATCAGCTCACAGTGGCTTGGGTGCTGTGTAATAATGTAATTCCTTTCACTTGCTCTTTGGAGGACACTTGGTGTTTTCAGCATGTTTTCAGTCCACCTGGTGCTTGTAAAAGCTGTCTCATGGACAGCACTGAGAATGAAAACCCCTCTTCAAGAGGTGCAGCTTGGGCAAACTTCCCGGACCCAGCACATGTGGAAGGGAACTTCTGTGGTGGGACGGGGTCGTATTTTCGACTCCTCTCTGAACTCTGCAGCCGGATCTCGCTAAGCATCCTTGCTCTCATTTACTTGAGCCTGAACTGTAGCTCATATCATCTGCATGTGAGCTGTGGGTTGGGGTTTTTTTAGTTCCCAGAAGTATTCGTGACCTCTCCAGTGAGTTGTCTGTCCTTTTTAATACTCATTTGAGAAAATATTCTTGTCCTTTCTAGAAACGAGGAAGTTTCTAATTGTCACTAAGTCCATTCATGTGTGATGCAGCTTCAGGAACATGAGGTGCTCTTATGTAGTTATCTTTAATTATGAATATTTTTAACAGTACACCTACCAAAGCTTTGTACTCCCAAGCTAAGACCTCAAAAAGATACGAGAATTGTGATATTTCCCAGCAGAAGCTGATTTGCCAGTACCCTTTTAAATTGCGCAGCATTCAAAGTGCTTGCCAGCAATACTAGTGTTTGTGAAGTGTTTAGCCTCTGATGGAAAGAGAATTGTAAAATTTAGTTCTGTGCTTGCCCATTTTTATTGTATGGGGCAAACTGGCAGAAGGGAAGATACATAAATTATGTTAATTATGATCAATTACCATCAGAACCAAACGGTTCATCGTGACCTTGTCTCTGCTGTACGGTAAAGCTGTTGTATGCTGTCATGCTCTGCACTTCATATGACATCACAGAACAGAAAAATTCTTGATTATTCCAGAATAACGGTAACTGGGCAAAAGGATAAAAGATTAATATGTGATAGCATGAGGTCTGGCTGATTGCTTAAATGCAGAGCTGTTCCAATAGCAAATAGAGAATCGTGCCAATAAACCAAAACATTCTGAGACTAATTGAATCCTTGGGTATCTGTTGCCATTCTTTAAGTGGCATCTAGAAGTTGTTCTAATAAATATATCTAGAAATAAATAGGTACTTCATATCTGACAGATTGCAAATACAGCATGTATTTGTGACAGTTGCAATACTGCAGTGAGGGGCTGTTAAGATTTCTACAGCTGTTTCCTTTCTCCTGTGCATCCCTTGGTATCAGAACAACGAGATAGGAGAAATTTGCACATTATTTTCCAGTTAAATGTTAGGTAGCTCCCCATTCAGCATCTCCTAGGCTAACATTTGAGAGTGTACTTAATTACAAGCATCCACTTAAGTGCAGCTGAGTTCAGGTAGACTTTTCCTTGAAGTCCCTCTGTGTATCACGCCTTTGTTTCATACCTAAAACCAAATTTCCTTTGCAGTAGTTTAAAATACATTTTTATCTCTGGAGCCCTTTTACTTGCAGTGGACTGGCTCCTCTGGTGAGTAATTCACTCTGCCTCTCCTGACTGAAGTGGAGCAGCGTTGGTTTATCCTGGCTGAGGATAACACTGATGTGAACAGTGAGTAAAATGCAGGTCGACTTGCCAGCTGGGCAAGTTGCCAGTGTGACTTGTGCATAGTTGTGGAAGGTTGTGCAGCAGGTAGAACGAAAAGCTACCTGCAGGTGACTGGTGTCTGATGTTCCTGCTTTTGCAGCGTTCTCTGTGCAGCATTTCTTGGGAGGCATCTGGGATGTGTTTTGCTTTGGGATTGGTTTGGAATGATGCTGAAATGTGGGGTCTGTTTCTTTTTTATTTTGATTTCTGTAACAGCTACAGGTAAATGCAGCTGAAAAGGCTTTTGTGATACTGCTTTTTCCCCTCCTCCCACCTCTGCAATTTTCTCTTCCTCCGCTTATGCTGGGATTATATCTCAATGGCATAAATAGCTCTTCTGTAGCAAAAAGTGGTTTAAAGTGCTAATTCCATTTTTTGGGGTGGTGAAGCATAGCACAGAAAATAAAAACGCACAAATAATTTCTTAAAAACAATCAGATAATAGTTGGATAAACATAGACACGCACAGCTGTGTTTTTGCGTGCAGCATTTTCCAGATCTAGTTTGTAGCCAGGGCAACTTCGAAGTGGCTACATCCACTTTCATGTAACACACGGAGAATTTTTTCTGTTTTTGTAATTACCTGGTCCTTCATGTTCTAGAGGCCAGGACAAAGAGAACCTACTTCTAAAACTGTCGTTCTCTATTTACAGAAGTAGGACGAATTATGCGGAATGTTCTTTTACTTGCGTGCCTGGGCTGCTGCACAGATCGCACATGCACTTTTTCACATTAACCTTCCTCCTCCTACAAGTGCCTTGTTTTACAAACCTGTTGACGTAGCTTTGCAGTCCCTGTAGTTTTGCCTTATTGTCAGAGCCATAGGTGGGAAAAAAAGTATTAGTAGCTGGTAAATCCTATGGAGGTATGAAGCTAACATCTGTATTACATACTCCTGTATGTAATACAGGTGTTCTGATTGGGAAAATGGCTGCAACTGGATAGACTGCTGAAGCCAGAGCAAGATTTCAAAGAAAAAGATGCAAATGTTTTACTGTCTTGACTTACAACAATGTTCATTGTCACAGTTGATGACGATGCTGACACAGTGGGCTAGTGAATGACGATCAGTTGGTTGTCACTCCCAAGGTTGCTAGCTGGACATCTACAGAAGTGATGGAATTTGTCTGAAAACACTTTTCCATGGGAAATTAGGAAGTAAGCTGATAATTTTCAATTACTTGAAATGTTCCCTATAATTGCTCTTCAGGAAAAAGAAACCAAAATTGTCACTTGCTGGTCTGCCCCCTTGTTAGTACTGGTGGGAACTGTGTGGTTCAATGTCATTTCCGTGACTGACAATCTTGCACTGGCCCAGGCCAAACAGAGCGTTTTGGCCATGGAAGTGGCACGTCCTGTGTGTACCAGCTGCTCTCCCTCTCCCTCGGCACTTATTTGTGGCATCCCAGTCACGATGACAGGGGTGGCCCTGCCCCTGAAGCATTGCATCCGGTCACATAGGCAGCCCTGCACCCCTCTATCAGGTATGTTTAGACTGCATCCAGCCACAGCAAGCTATGCATTAGGTAAGGTTATCTTAAGAGTATGAGCATGTGGAGGCTGTGTCCAGTAATCGGCAGAGCATCTGAATTCGAGGCTTGCCTCTCAAAGCTAAAGCCTGACCATGTATTATTGCCTAAGCTCCGTGTATTGTGTGCGTGTAGAGAGCTGACAGCCTCAGAACAGGATTAGCAAAATCTGTCATGCAGTGAAAATACCAAGGATGTGAGATTTCTGAATCTCGCACCACCGCAGCCCTTGGGCAGAGACATAATGTGCTCTCTCTGGCTGTTTGGCATTCACAGCCCGTCACCCCAAAGCATTGCTTATGTCCATTCTCAGAGAAAAACAAAACCAAAGACAACACCCTGCCAAGGCTTGTTTCTTTCTGTGAAAGGTGTGGGATTTTCCCCCGTGGGGATCACTTGTCTGAGAGGTGTGAGCCCTAGAGGGACCCTCTCCTTAGGCTGGGAGGCTACAACCCCTCTGTGCCGGCATCCCAGGGTACCCTGGCAACGCTGCCCTGCGCCGCCCAAGTCGGGCAGTCAGACTTCCGAGAGGGCAAGGTGAGCCATCCCTCGCGGGAAGGGTCAGTTCCTTGCTCCTTGTTGCAGGGCTGTTTCTCTATTTTATATGTGCTGCTAAACTGGAGAAAAAAATCTACAGTTTTAAGATTCAAATCAAGATGAAAATAGCGGTTGGGGAGCCTGTGGTGCTGGCTTCTGTTAGGTAGCAAGTGCCAGGTGCTGATGTGTGTAATGGCTTAATAATTTGTATACATTACAGCAAAGCCAAGCTTGAAGAGAAACTTCCAAGAAGGGTTGTGCTACAAGCAGGTTTGATAAGCTCCTGACTCTGCTTGGAGTGTCAGCTTTAAAACAGTTGTAGCCTTGAAATAGTTTTCTTCTTGCTGTTTGTGTGTAATGTAATTTATTATACATACTATTCCATGACTTTGCAGGAACTGGAAGGAATTTTTATTATTTCTTTGTTCTTGTTCTTTTGGCATTTAATTGAAGTTTATCCTGTGTAGTAAACGTTGCGTAATGTTTGTAACTGCTTATAATGTGACTGTCTTCTAATGTTTGAGTTTACATACAGCAAACAAAATACTTTTAATAAACGCTGATAATAGAATCATGATATTAGAAGACCAAGCACTTAGTGTCTGCAAAATGACACTAAGTTCATTATTTGCAAATTATCGAGATGCTGATTTGGTTATGACCTTCCAACAGCGTTTGGTTTCTTAGTAGGCAGGAAACGTGTGACCTTTGATGGCTGCTTCCAGAGGACCTTTCTGGCAGCTCAGCTTTGAACTTTTGTGGGCACTTTTGTCACGATGCTTGGTAGCTGGGCAAAGTGTCTTACCAAGGTCAAAAAGTTAGTCTTGACTAATAGTTAAAAAAACCCAAAAGACAAAAAAGCAAAAGACAATTTGAATAACAAATCAATGAAGCTTTTTTAGTAACTGCCAGATCAGGCTCATGGTAACCTTTCTCAAGGCCTGCTGCCTATTCCTTTGCCTGTGAAAACACAGAAATGTAGTGTAAATAGAGTAAGTGAAGATTGCTGACTTTTTATTTTAGACATCAAACTGATGACTGACATGCTTTTCTCATTCATTTTTTTTCAGTCACATCACTTTGTATTCTTTATAGCCCAGTCTTTCAAAACTGACACGGAGACATAAAACTGTTAATGTTTTTTATCTTGTTTTTAAATTTTTATGTGGAGCCTAAGTTAAAACACACTCAGGTCTCTGCTCCAGGTTTCTTGTGTCACCGTGAGCAGGACTCCCTTTCTGCCAAGCATAAGATGTGGCTGGTGGTGTTTAACTCTCCCGATTGTACAGCAGTTTGGCAGCCTGGGCCAGAGAGCGCTGGCGATATGAGAGTGCTGTTACTGTCAGTGATTTGGTCGTTTGTGTGGAAGATTTAGCACATGTAAAACTTGGCCATTCGTAAGGAAATTATTTAGTTCAGCATGGTGGGGTTTATTTGAAAGGTACCCAATAGATTGCAGATTGCGTCATGCAGGAGGAGCTGCTTGGGTTGCAGCCGAAGTCTGTGGGTTTTCTGCAAGTGGATGTTTGCTGGGCAGAGCTCCTCTGGGCTTCCTTTGGGAGGGCTGTGAATCCTGGTGCGGTGCCAGCTCACCTGAGGCAAACCAAGAGGGTTGGAAAGTACAAAAGCTTTGGAGAAACTAAAACTCCATTGAAACTCTTGTTTGGTGTCGTACTCTGCAGTAGTGACCATGCGGAGCTCTTCTACAGATGTGTATGAATAGACTACATATTTGGCCAAGCAGCTGGCCTCTGTCTCCATGGAAAGCAGAGATTTCTGGTGTGTAGCTGTTTCTTGTGACACCAGAAGGTAGAAGTCCAGGTTGTGTCCATTGCCTATAGGCCACTTCAAGTGACAGCAGAATGCTGAGTAACTTCTGTGGAATTAATGGAGCCTGTGTGGTGCCTGTGAATCCGGGGGTGTGCAGACCTTGTTCATGCTACAGACATTTATAGATTGTGTCTGAATATGTACTAAATACAAAAATCTTTTAAATATAAATTTCCCACTGTTTTCTCNATTCTTTATAGCCCAGTCTTTCAAAACTGACACAGAGACGTAAAACTGTTAATGTTTTTTATCTTGTTTTTAAATTTTTATGTGGAGCCTAAGTTAAAACACACTCAGGTCTCTGCTCCAGGTTTCTTGTGTCACCGTGAGCAGGACTCCCTTTCTGCCAAGCATAAGATGTGGCTGGTGGTGTTTAACTCTCCCGATTGTACAGCAGTTTGGCAGCCTGGGCCAGAGAGCGCTGGCGATATGAGAGTGCTGTTACTGTCAGTGATTTGGTCGTTTGTGTGGAAGATTTAGCACATGTAAAACTTGGCCATTCGTAAGGAAATTATTTAGTTCAGCATGGTGGGGTTTATTTGAAAGGTACCCAATAGATTGCAGATTGCGTCATGCAGGAGGAGCTGCTTGGGTTGCAGCCGAAGTCTGTGGGTTTTCTGCAAGTGGATGTTTGCTGGGCAGAGCTCCTCTGGGCTTCCTTTGGGAGGGCTGTGAATCCTGGTGCGGTGCCAGCTCACCTGAGGCAAACCAAGAGGGTTGGAAAGTACAAAAGCTTTGGAGAAACTAAAACTCCATTGAAACTCTTGTTTGGTGTCGTACTCTGCAGTAGTGACCATGCGGAGCTCTTCTACAGATGTGTATGAATAGACTACATATTTGGCCAAGCAGCTGGCCTCTGTCTCCATGGAAAGCAGAGATTTCTGGTGTGTAGCTGTTTCTTGTGACACCAGAAGGTAGAAGTCCAGGTTGTGTCCATTGCCTATAGGCCACTTCAAGTGACAGCAGAATGCTGAGTAACTTCTGTGGAATTAATGGAGCCTGTGTGGTGCCTGTGAATCCGGGGGTGTGCAGACCTTGTTCATGCTACAGACATTTATAGATTGTGTCTGAATATGTACTAAATACAAAAATCTTTTAAATATAAATTTCCCACTGTTTTCTCTTGTACTATCATTGATATTTCTGGTGAATTCTAGTTCCAGCTGAGAAGCAACAGGTTTTCTCTGTACATTGTACACTGTGATACACACACTGGTTTTGAAGCCGTTTCTTTACTGTGCAGTGAAAGAAGTTAGTAAAGACCTGTCTTGGTTTTTTTGTTGTGTTTTTGTTTTGGTTTTGGTTTTGGTTTTGGTTTTTACACAGAGTGCCAGTATCATGATTGATCCATGGGTCTATGCCGCTTCTGACCGTTACCTGAAAATTCAATCTGAAGGCCATGCCTTTAAAATATGAGAGTGTTTTTTCAAATTATGTTTACTGCGGAGTGAATGGGGAGGCTTTGGCATAGTGCCTAGTTTACACTAAGCCTGCCAGCAGAGGAAGTTAATCAAGAGTTGTTGGTCCAAGGTGAATTCTTGCTCTGTTTGAGCTTGAATGACTTTCCATGCGAGACAGTCCTACATCTTGACATAATCTGTTCAACTCCAGGATTAGGTTGTGCATTTTCGAAAGCATGATTTCCTTGAAGACGCTCCTGGAACAGCCAGCTGAGCCTGTCCGCTCCCTCATTCCCAGCTGTGTTGCTGGGTTCAACCACAAACTCCAACACCAAATACTGGCATCATTTGGAAAATGTCATCTGTTTGCTGTGCTGAAGTTGTTCCACGTGAGGGATCGTGATTCTGAGGCTCCCCAGTGGGATAGTGAGCATTGCAAAGAGTCGATCAAGGACTTGCGGTGTTGTAACTGGCAGTTTTCATTTTTTATTGGGATCATCAAACTCCCTCCCTCTGCTGAGATCTTAGCCGGTCGTGAAAGTACAGTGTTAGCAAGCAGTGGAAGGTCGTCCTGGGAAATTCAAGCTGTAGAGGGTCAACAGGGCTTGCCACTTGGCTGAGAGGGAGGTTTGCTGCCTGGCACGGATGCTCTTTTCCCAAAAGAATGTTCGTTATGTCTTTAAGTGTCTGTGTCCCTCTTCAGTCCTTCCTACCCTCCCTTGTCACCTCCTGACGTAACTGTTGTGGCTCTGACATATGCTTTTTCTCCTAGGTTTCACATTTTTAATTAGGTTTTAACTTTTAGTTGGATGTTTTCCATTATCTGAATGTTTTTAAAACTGAGATTTCTTTTGCTTAATGTCTGTTTTCTGTGGCAGTTTTTGTTCACTATGGGTAAACATGCTGGCTGGAATAGAAGAGTTTCTTTATGTCCTTATTTCCATTGTTGTCTGTCTTTGTATGTATGTGAATAAGTATTTTGACGTCTGAAACAATGCAGTGGTGGCTAAATTATGTCAGTGCTATTTGCTTGGAAAATGCAGTGTTTTTCTATTCAGATTCAAAATTACAGGACTTAGGCTGAAATTAGCCTTGTAGCTTGTCTTTCTAGTTATGAAACTGTTGTTTTCACTAGATATTTTGAAATCTTGGGTAACTGTATGTTTTCACAAGGGAAAATGGTTTACAGAGCTGGGTAATAGCCCTTACTCAGTAAAACACAAGACGACTTCCAAGTTAGGCAGTTGCATCAATGTGAACACTCACATGCTTTGAATTGAAGATGTTGTTTAAGTGTTTCCCTGATTCTGGCCCTTGATGCAAAAACATTTGCTTATAATTTCAGTGACTTGGCTTTTGCTGTCTTAATAGGCTTTGTAATTATTTATTGGCAGTAATGCTGAAAGGGAGTGAATTTCAGAGATGCATGCACTTTAAGTCAACACGTGTGAACAACTGCATTTAAAATGCCTGCTTCAGCATTCAGTAGGGAAGAAGGATCCATTAGGCCGGTTACAATCACAGGAGTGCAAATGCTGTGCAAAGATGTACAGTGAAATTCCTAAAAATGCTGAAGGGTATTTGCCAGAGTGCTTAAAGGCATCCAGCTCTTGTTACCTTTGAATGAGAGGCCTGTAGAGCTGCGTAGGAAAAAATTTTTCTTAGCAGTTACAAGTTTCAGAGATTTGAAGTGGTTTTTCACTTCACTTCAAAACAAAACCAGATCTTTTGATATTTTCATAGAAGATGAGCAGAAGATACTCCTTAAACACAGTGCTGTGTTATGTATGCATGTACCAGAGAAGTCCTAGAGGTTCAGGCATTCTTCCTGCTGGCTTGCTGCAGAGCAGGAGGCTGTGTGAATAACAGCAGTCACCAGGCAATACAAATTTCAGAGATGTCTTTTCTTTACCACCCTTTGAAGCATAGTGGAAATGCATCTTATTGATGGAGAGAAGTAGCATGTGTGCTGCAAATTCCTGGTCTAAAGCATATATACCTCCCAGAAATTATTTGGGGAAAAAAGGAAAGCTTAGAGGAAGCATTTTGTTTTCTCAGTCTCCTAGTTGTCATGTGTTTGCCATAAACCTCAACCGTGCAACAGCAAAGATTGAATGTCTGCCCAAAGGAGCAGTCTGCCTCAGCCTGAGAAATATCAATAGCACATATTTCACTGAGGGTCAGAGCTTTGGCTCAGAGGCTGGGCAGTAGAACAGAAGTGGTAGGTGGTATCTCTGTAAATGCAAGTGCCAGGTAGTGTGACCGGTAGCCAGAGGCAAAGTCTTACATTACAGGTTTAATTAAAGAGTCTCAGGAAATATGCATCATCTGAACGCTGTAATGCTCAGCGGGAACTTTGAGTCAATGCCAAATGATAATAAGAATTAAACCACATTTTAACCATGTACATTACAAAGATTTATATTCTTTGCTGCAGCTGAATAATACGTTACTGTAGTGCCATAACTGATGTTATATATGACCTTATAAAATGTTGCGATCCTTTCAAACGTTTATTATTAAGTAAAATCCAAAGTATTTTTTCCAACTATCCCACTTTCATAGTTTTTCCAAGTTTAAAATTGGTTTTGGAACATAGCCTGGAAAGAACAATTACACTAGCAGTGTTATCTTTAGGAAAATTTGCATAGCTTCTACACAGGTATATAAAGACGTAATGGTACTACTACATGTAGAAGGATAGCTGTGAAGTGCTTTACTCTTCTTTGCCAAAAATTCATTGAAGCATGAGATATCATCTCAGCAATTGAGAACAACCTTGTAATTTCAGAGCAAAATATGAAAGCTACTTCTTTAGTTTAAACTTCCTTATGTGTTACCAGAGAGTAGAAAAGTAATAGGAAACAACAGATAGCTTAAAATAAAGAGTATCTCATGTCCGTGTAATAAAGCATGTGTTCATCTAAGCAAGAAAGCGGACAAAAAGGAATCATCACAGTCATTATCTGTCACCATTTCATCAGATGGCGGAGAAACGCACTTGCAGTATCTTCTTCAAGATCACACCGTGAGTCACTGGCCAGGTCACTAAGTTTGTTTATTAGGCGTTTTGGTTCTCTTCTCCTGGCACAGTTACTTGACAGCCACTTGTCCTTGCAGACCTTCGTCAGGGTGATCGATGTCTGCTTCTTTTACTGATTGCTGCTGTTGATTTCTAGGCAGCACGGGGTGCTAAAAGAATTTTTGAAGTTTGTCTTAGGTAAATGCAGTTAAAGANCCCGCCTGGATGCATTCCTGTGCAACCTGCTCTAGGCTAACCTGCTTTAGCAGGGGGGTTGGACTAGATGATCTCCAGATGTCCTTTCCAACCCCTACCATTCTGTGATTCCGTGAAATGGAGCTAAGTGAAAAGAATTACTCTAGCTCTGGTAATGAAGAGAGTAAAAATTGACAGTTCAGGATGACTCTGGGCGAAATAGTGAACCCTCAGTTGAATCTCTGAGGTCTCTAGAGTTTAGAATCTGAAAATCCTCTGCAAGCTTTGAAAACATCACCAAATTCATATACTGAGCTGAGGTAGGGCTGTGATTGTTCACATGTGTACCTGTCTACCTCTAAAAAGAATTGACGCTTGGATGATAGAGATGTACTGGCAGACAACATAGCTTCCCTGTCCTGGACTTGTTCCCTGGTGGCAGATGGTAAAGAGGGTTCTCAGGAGATGCTCCCCACCTGTCCCTGTGGTGATGTTTTCATAACAAAAGCCAACACAATGTTTGTAACACTTATGTGCCCAGGCTGGTTGTTTCTTGAGCACCTGGGCATTTCCTCCCAGGTACGAATGTGCTAACTGGGCTTTTTCCCCAAGGACCTTTATTATAATTTTATTTTCTTCTAATTAACTTTGAGCCAGCCTTCCAAACTGTCCATGACACGTCTGAAGCAGGACTGCTGTGTAATCTGTAAGACCGTATGTAGGTGGAAGGTATGTGTATTTCCCCTTTTTTTCTCTCTCTAATGATTTTTGCTAGCAGATTTGCTGTGCTATAGCCCAAACTTTCAAATGTTTACCAAAGACTTGGAAAGGCCTCATCTTTGAAAAATTCCGCTTCATTATATGCCTTTCTCTGGATCATCTGACAAAAGCACTGCAGTTTAACGTAAGTATTGCTGATGCTGACTGCATTCTCCCTGTTTTTTTGTTATTACTTGTCGTTATTAAGTATATTTACTTAACATATAATGCTAAAAATAATTTTGCTTCAGAAAGAATGTGGTTTACAGTCTTGGCATAGCTGTGTTATACAAATACCAACTTTGTATGAGGTATGTCCAGGTAGTGGGCTCTGTGAAAATGAGTTAATACTGCTGTTTCTCCACAAAGCTACATAAATACAAACTTTCTTGGCATTAGTTTAAAAATTTTTACAGGATCCCCTTGTTATTTAACAAAGCATTAAGTACTTGTCCAGAGAGCACAGTAATGACCTTCAGGCAGATTTCTAAACATCAAAACAAGCTTAAGGCCAGTAATTTGGTATTTTTGTATCACCCCTCATGTCTTATTCTTTGGGTTGGTTTGTTTTCTTGCTGTTCTTGTGTGACTCAGAAGTATATAGGCAAATGCTAGCCAAGAATAAACATTATTATTTTCATTATCATCTTTATAAAGTAAAGCTGTGTAAGTCTGTCTGGGTAACTGCTCTGGTAGCATAGGTGATGCCGTGGTCTGAGCATGTGTAAGGGGTGCACTGATTGCTCTTCTGTAATTGGTGTCTCACGGTGGACAGAAAACCGGAAAATCTTGGACAAGGCTTGATTCTACTTACATTTTTGCCCTAACTGGGCAGCCGAAAATTTGTCTTGAACTTCTAGCTGTCATAAAATAGCTGCTACTTGTGCCAACTCTTCAGCTCTCCAGAGTCTTGCTGAAAGGGTTTTGAGCTGCACCTTACTCTTTACTAATGACCTGAAGTGTCATTGTGTGCAATTCTGTGTTTTCCACAAGCGACTTCCAGATTTTAATGCCAGTGTTTAAATCTGAGCTCAGTTGCTTCTAGTGTTTACATGACATCTTGAACAATGATGACTTTGGAAGGGACGTTAATGATTGGAGCTGCTCATCAGGCCCTCCAGTAACTAGCGTCCCATGCTCTAAGCAAAAGATAGTAAGCTGTGAAGCAACTGTGGTGAAGACTGTATATCCAGCTTCAGCTAAATAATTTGCTGTGCACTGTTTCTTTGTTTATGATTCAGTTTTAAAGGCCCTTTTAAGTGAAATTGGATACACTACAAAGTGTTGGTTTCATGTGTTTTATTTGCAGTTTAATCAGCGTGATCCAGCTGCCAGTGCAGGGGAAACCAGAGCTCAATTTTTAATTATCCCTGCTTTGCCTGAGTTAGGAATTCCCAGTAGCGCGCTCTGAGAAAAGATGCCAAAAACCACATTGTTCTTTAATTAGCTGTTGTAATTGTTTCAGTCTAATCTCCATGATTAGCAGCAGCATTAAATACAGCAGTAAGAATAGGTTTGCCCGCTTTGTGCTGCCCTAGTAAACACAATATTCTTACTTCTGGTAAGGGACATAATATAAAATCAATTAGAAGCCAACTAGTGTTGATTGGAAAATGATAAAGAGCAGCTACCATGAAGTGCAGATTGCTTTGTAAAGTTGGTTTATAACCGTACTTCTGGGACAGCTTTATTGCCCAGTTTTGGGGGAAAACACCAGAATAACAACCTCTGTTGCAGAGAAGCCTTTGGGGATCTTGCAGACTCCATCCTGTGTGAAGCCCTAATACAAGCTTCAAAATAGTGTTCGCTGTCACTAAGGTTAGTGCCAGTCCAGTTTTTAGGAGAGGGTCATTCTTACCACCAAGCAAAGCAGATATGAACAACTGCAGAATATTCCCCAAAGAGACGAGTTTTTATTGTGTGTTTCTGAGTTTTATTCTGAGGCTCAAAGTTGCTCTGCAGTGGCACATTTGTAGTGGGGAATTCTGCTTTGCAGGGAACATTTCTGTACAAGTATATATCTTAGATCAGTTTCAGAACAGGTTATGATATTTAGACCTGTAAAGACACAGGAAAACTACTTCGTGAAATGGAAGTACAAGCCCCATGGTACTTTGATGGTGTCGAGGTACCTGCTAAGGAACCAGTTATTATCTTTAAGTCCCTAAATACCTTTGTAAATTTGACTTTAAGTATCATTGCATGTGGGAAAAGTAGGAATAATACTCTTCGAAAATGCAAACTTAAGGTGGGTCATGTGCTTTAAGGTGAGTGTAAAATGAGCACTTCTAGAGAAACGTAATTGCTGTAGTAATGGCTGTAGTTACAGACTGTGGAAACGTGAGTATTTTGGCTGGTGCTATGTTTTTGTGAAGTAATTGATACAAATTCTTATGTCTTTTGATGACATCTGTTAGAGCCACTGTGCTCAAGTGTCACCAGCAGAACTGGCAGCATAAGTTCAGATTTTGTATATCAGAGTGCAGGTGTGGCTCAGACCTGGGAAACGTTTCATCTGGGCATACACCCAGGAAAGCTCAGGGGCTTGAAGAGTTCATTCTTGCTTAAGCCATATTAAATAAGGTGATCTTACCCTCATCAGGAGATTAGAGAAACCAAGGTTTTTTGCTTCTAAAAAAACAGATTTCTTGAGTCTAAACCCAGTGCTTTGGACAAAAAAACCCAAAAAACAAAAAAAACCCCAAAAAACCCAAAAACCAACCCAACTAAATTTCCAGAAAAGCAGCTGTAATTTTGGGTGAGATAAAGAAAGAACAGAAGTGAGCTTACATCTGTATCAGGTTACTCTATGTATATCAAGATTAGTCTACAAATTTAAAAAATGATCATTTCCTTGCCAATGAGATTGAAAGAAATCACGCAATTTTTGGTTCAATGTGTTTAGTTATGGGAAGAGTTCTCCCTGATTTTTAGAAAGGTCAGATTAACACCTCCGAGCCAGTGTGTGATGCCATGTTTGAACAGCACAGCAGAGGAGTTGATCGAGGTTTACAGCAGAAATCTAGTTCAGTTAAAATCAGGCTTGTGTGCTTGTCCAATGACAAATAAACTCAACTAAAATCTAAATGTATTTATTAGATTATTTCATTTGAAGATACATTGTGTGGAAGACAAAAGCTACCTTTGCACTGAAACAAATCTCTTGTGATTGTAGAAGTCACTATTCAAGTGTTTAATGTTTTGAAGCTGGATATTACTGAAATCTGAAACTGTCCATGCCAGTCTACTGTTTTAATAGGTTTGGCTTTATACTACTTTCTTATCTTTCTGCCTATAATAAATATATGTATGGAAGAAGAGAAGAAAGATGCCTTTTTTTCCTAATCGGATTATCTGTAATCTTCCAGTATATAGTCTTGATTAAAAATAGAAAGAGGAAATAACCATACAAAATCCCCGTGACCTTAAAAACACGTGTAACCACATTTGCTCCATCAAAAGCAGCACTTGATAGATTCAATTTACTGCCAATTCCACTATTTGCTTTGCAGTAACCATATTAAAATTGATCAGCTGAAGTAGATCTGTTCCTGGGAAGGACAGAAAGTTAAATACTCCACGGTGGTGACACAATCTTCCCGTACCATTTGTCATCCAAGTTTTCTGTATTTTCTTTTCATGGTGGTGTAAAACCTCAGCCTATTTAGGAAAAACCTATGCTTGACTTTCATAGTACTGAGTCGTTTTCAATCTGAAGATTATAAGCTCCAACATATGCAACCATTGCTGTTGTACAGAGGACCATTTCTTTACCAAGCAGCCCAGTTGAACTTCACTGTTAATGCAATCCGGCTGCCGACACACTTCGGCTGTTGTTGTGTTTCATGTAGAGTTTAAGAAATCTTCTAATGAGCCAGAACACTGCTAGGTCTTATACAATGTAGGCAGTGAAGAGACACTGGCTTTTACTGTAAGAAGATACTAAACAGTATAGGCCGATTAAAGTGTTGAAATCAGAAGAGCTGAATCGATATAAGATGCAAAAGGTTGGAGAATTAAGTCTGGTTTCTCTGCAAGGAGCAGTTATTGTTTTCCATCAGTCACAGGAGGAGGCTGAACTAGCATTAATTAGCTGACCATTTATATTTATGCTGAGATGTAACACTGTGAAGATTTCTTTAAATAAGTGCTTCCGTAGTTAAAACCAGAGGATTTCAGAATAAAGGAATTCTGAGATGGCAGTAAAATCTGTGACCTGCTGCAGCAGCTGGGTTTCTGGATGAGACTTCTGCCAGTATTTAGGAACCAGTGACTGATGGGCGTTGTGGAGTCAGAATGTCTTCCTACCAGCTCTGTAAGCACAGTAAATGGAACCAACTTGTTTTATTTTACTGCTTCTAACACAGTATGTTCATACCATTTTGAATAACCATAAGAGAAAATACAGACTTTGCACACTACACGCTAAATACATGAAGTTCTCTGGACAAAAGCTGAAGGGAGCTGTGTTAATTATTATGTTACCTTCCTCCACTGCCAAAAATCGCTGATTTTCTTTTCTGTGAGTTGAAATGATTGCAGTGTTTCTTTAACGTCATATTTCAAGAAATGTCTTGAAAACAACAAAAAAAGTTGAGGCAGTTAGTAAGCTAAATACCACTCACGCCACTGGGATGAGCTGAAAATGGGCAGAGAATTTGAAGGTACAGAAAACACAGAAGCAACAGATTTTTACATTAGTTCTTTCACCTCAGAGGTAAGCCAAAACACTTTCTCTTAATGGAAACTACTATTATTCCTTCTAAAGAGGAAATATTTTTAACTATCATGGCTTTCAGTTTGGCACACTTTACACAATTTCGTAAATAAATCCCTGAAATTTCTGATCGGAGTGAATAGAGAGCAGCAGAATACCAACACGCAGTTATAAATACTTAACATATCAGACATAGATATATTATATGGTAAGCCTAAATGCTGTCATTGTTATAAATGTACGTTGATTCTGTACATTCATATTCTACAGAGCGCTGCTAGAAACTGAAACCAAAGTTGCCCGAAAGAAATGAAATAGAAGAGGCCAGCAGGGAGGTTTATTGCTGGCAGAAATGGCCTGTGCTCAAGTAGGTTTGAGGGAATCGCACACATCTGGGGCAGCGGGAGGCAAATGCTGCCACATGTCCCTTCTGCCAGTAAGTGCTCTCTGACATTTGTCTGACCCTGCCGAGAGACCCCTTGGAAATACCTTGGAGGGGCGGACTGATACTACTTAGGGATTTTTAATGTGTATATGTAAGGTTCAGTAATTCTAATCTCTTTCAGGCTCACCAGCAGCGCATCTAAACAGCAGGATTGTAAAACCTGCTTTATGTTTGGTGTAAAATCACCTGCAATGTCATTGCACTTGCATAATCCTGTCTTGTGGCCATTATTAAAGAAAACGTATTTCTGAACATGAATTTAAATAACATAATTACCATGCAAGCACTGATTGCATAAATGCTGCGGAGGTCCTCCTGCTGCTTCCAGCAGTGGCCGATCTGTTCTTGGGCAGAGGGGAGGAGGTACCATCCTCCCAGTGGCCATAGCAGCCTTGGCAGCAGGTGGAGGAAATTCTCATTGCTTAATCTTGCATCTAGTAACCAGTGATACACAGTAATAACCGCCTAAACTTTTTGCAACATTTTTAGTTAGCAACAAAGAACGTGAAACTTTCTGTTCTTTGCTTTTTGGGTTGCAGCGCAATTGCACCGCTGATGTGCTCATTATACTTTGTCTTCAGTAATCCTTAGGGACTCCAGAGAGCTGCTTCCATTACACTGTTAAGTTCAGGCTGTACTGACTATATCAACCAGCAGAATTTCTGTTTAGAGATAAAACTTCATTAGAATCAGTGTACTTTTATTTTGAATCTCACACGTGCACCTGTTGCTGTGGGACTTTCTGTGGAGCTGGTTAAAAAGGTAGTACTCTGTTTTCTGTTTAGACAGGCATCACTTTGCCTGTTGTTCAGTTGCGGGCTGCTATCAGCTGAGGGTGTGGAAGAGATGATTTCATCAGCCCCAGAGCCAGGTCCTTTTCCAGCCAGAGTGCACCCCACCCCTTCCAGTACAGAGAGCTCCCGCTGCTCTGAAATGCACAAGAGTCTTCCCAAATAAATATAATTTGGCCTTCAATTGTAGGAATGTCTGTGGGGTTCTTGCTGGCAGAGTGCTCTATTGTGCTTTGTTTCAAGAAGTGTGGTGTATGATGGAGAAAAGTTACCACCTTTGAGAGCAAGCACATAATCTAAAGTGACCGAGGTCCCTGAGGCTCCCAGGTAGTGCCATTGCCATGTGAAGTGGTGCGGCAGCCTGTCAGGCCACTCAGCAGGACAAGGGAAATTTTGACTTTCTTCTCTTTCTGTCACCATCACTGCCTATAAAACAACTGAATGAAATAAATGAAAATCAATTGACTCCATCTGAGCATTTTTCTGGTTTAGACTCAATTCTTTACTGAGCAGTAGAGCTTCTCTGATTTACCAGCTGAAGATCTGCCCTGACAGGGGAGGCTTTGTTTCTCTGGGGTTTTTTCCTTTGGAGCTTTTTTTTCCTGTACTTTTTTTTTATTTTTTAAACATAACTGCTGAGTGTTGTGTGAATTTCTGAATGGTGGCAGGAGCAATCAAGGGATGTCGAAGGCTTCTATGGGAAGCGGCTACCGAGCTGCTTTTTAGAGAATTACATTGATAATTACCCTGAAAGGGTTCACAGCAAGATTGTTTTCCTGCAGTTACAGGGAATGGTAACAAAACCAATGGTTCTGAGACCCTGCACTGGCTCCTGGGAGCTGGCCTGCCGTTTTGGACTCGTTCCCCTCTCAACAACGCGCCATCTGTGCGGAGGTGCTGGGTGGGCGGCTGAGCTGGGGCGGCAGAGCCGGGTACTTCCTGTGGCTCTGCCCTCCGTGAGCTGTGGCCGGGCGCTGAAAGCATCTCTGTGCTCCTGCACAGGCCCTTTTTGTCTAAAGACCGTCTGGAGATGTCCAGGGTTTGCTCAGGGATCACTTTGCGGGGAGGATAATGATTGCACCACACGGCTACTGCCCTAGGGCTGCAGCTGCAGACAGGATACTCTTTCAGCAGCTATGTGACAGTCACGCTCTTTTTTCAGCAAATGCAGGACTCTGAACAAAATCTCAAAGGTAGATCAGTGAAAGAATTCCTTTTCTGTACTCAAAAAAGAAAAATAGCAGTGAACATCATTTTTCAGTTCAATTGAAAAGTAATACTGTACCAAAGGAGACCTGTTAAGTGTCTGGGTTGCTGCTGAGAGCTAGAACATGGACAGGGCCCATGGAAATGTGCTGGTGTTGAGCCATCGCGTCGTGTCTGGCTCCAGGGCTTCTCCTGGCACTGCAGAAACAGTTGGCTTTTTGGCTATTGCTCTGTAGAGGCTATTAAGAGTAATAGGAGCACATCAGTATAATCTCGATTAGTCAAACGTACTAACCAGGAGAAAATAGCACATGAGAAATCCTTTCTTCTCCAGGTTTCCCCATGTTCCTCCTACTTAAGAGATAATTTGTGAGACTGCGATGTATCTGTCTCCTCCGTGGTTTTGCAGATAACTTCATAGCCTTGACCATCATTCTTTGTTTATGTATTTATATGAGTAAATAAGGTAGAGAGAGTTTAGGAGGTACATGTCTCATAGACTAACTATTTAAAACTTCAGTATGTATTGGGACCTACTGGGGTCTCTGATTTGATTAATTCTTTTTCTACATTAGGAAACTTCTTCACGTGGAAAATGTCTCTGTGTGGAGTTAAAAAGCGTTCTTGTAATAGCTGATTTGTTAAAAACCCAGGACCTGCAAAACAAAAAACTGTCATTCATTAGCTCTAAGTGAGCCCTTATGCTCCTTCAAATGGCAACAGGAATTCCGAGCCGTGCATGCATACTATTTTACAGCTTGTCTCAGTTACTTCTCAGTTTGTGTTCTTGCATAGCAGACTATACATTTTAAATGATTGACATTCCCATCATTTCCAAAAGAAAATCTAAACAAAGAAGAATTTCCCGACTGACTTAATCTCCCTGTGTATGGCCATACAGTGAGGTTCTCCAGGATATCAAACTGCTACATTTTCCTATCTATGCTAGTCCATGGCAGGAGTTTCATTGGCTTGTAAGGCCAGGTCATTCAGTATGAGGCACTGAAATACTATGGACATTTCTGCAGGAAACTTAAAATCAACTACAAAGAGATACTATTTCAAAAAAGAAAGTTTCTAGAGCTGGTTTCTACTTATCAGCAATGATGTGGCATGTCCTCAGAGGCCTCTGCTTAGAGCTGTCTTGCGCAGGAGGGATGTGCCTCATGGGGGAGATGGTTCCTGCCCCAAAGAGCTTGTAGGACAACCGCACAAAGGTTATGGTTGGAGATAGAAATGGAGAAGTTAATGTGTTCCCGCCCGTATGGTGGTTGTAGTAGCTACTAGGAGGTTATCAGGGGAAGATAATCATCTTGATGAGGTGTGTAAATAATTCCTGGAAGATACCTCATTTTAATACTATTTCTATTTAACCCATCCTAACCATGTGGGGAAAATAATGAGTTCCCTGTACTTTACATGTGAGAAATAGGGCATTGCATTTTTTCTGTTGGTAAAACTACTGAAATATACAGGCAATTTCGCTGGGAGGCAGGTGGGGGGGCTGCCGCCGGGGCCAAGGAGGTAGCCAGCAGGTTCAGGCAGGTGGCTGCCATAGCTGCCAGTGCTTGCTGGCTAGATAAATCCCAAATGGCAGTGAGGAAACTTGGCGTGCAGGTAGCTTGAGCTAATGAAGGACTGACTGTGAAGGAAATAGCAGTTGAGAATGACGATTGGTAGCAATTACCAGGTTTAGCTCAGGTATGTAGAGAGCATGCAGGCTATGTCAGCGACTGGACTGCATGGTTGCAATAACACATATATGTCACATGATAGTGATAGACACTCTCTTGACAGTTGCTAAGCTGAACACCAAGTGTTTGTATCATGTCTGTTGTGTGCATAACTTTTCTGCGTGTGCTGTGACAGCTGCAGCTTTCTCATCTCCAGCAGTCTTTGGGACCAAGCAATGTTGGCAGCTAGGTAATTAAAACGATCTCTGAAATAGTGTGACACTTATCACTTATTTGATTTATCAGTTAGCTAGAATAACTTCGAACTCATCTGAAATTGTTTTCTTAAGGCCCTAACATACAGAAAAACATGCAATCTCCCTGCTTTCTTTTTCTTTCCTCTTACGTTTCTATCTTCTGTCACTTCTTTATGTGCATGTGTGGTTTGCTATTTCTGCACATCCCATGGAACAACAGTACGGACTGCTATAATTCAGTGATGGCCATGAGCTAGCTAGAAGCTGCTTGATCCTGATTTGTATGTCATCGAGTAACCAGTGTGCTTCACTTGACAAATCATTCCTTGCTGCAGATGAACAATCAGGATAGCAGGGACTGCTAGCTTCTGCTCAGTAGTTTCTAAATTAATGGTGTCATCTGAGTACAGCAGTTGTATCTCTTATTATAGCAACACACAGTTGCTTTCCTGGTGGCTAAAATCAGCTGTGGACCATATGGGTAGCTTCTAAGCTCTTTTGCATTTGCTAAAGTATTGCTTAATGATCGTGTACTCGCATGTCTCGTATCACAATGCCTATTATTTGACCTATAAAATCAGTGAAACACAAGATGTCAGCTGCCAGAACTTGGTCAGAAAGACTTCATGACATATTTAAATTTAATGTTGGTGCACATTCTCATTTCTCTTCATATGGACTTAACGAGTTGGTTGTGAAGCCTCCCTTATGTAAAATGAACTATAAGCCCAAGTGAGGTTTTGTTTAGATTTTCCAGAAAGGGAATGTTGGTTATAGGAGTCCTGTTTTGATATTCATATAGGACGTCTTAATTGGGAAGTCTTCTGCCCACAGCTTTCCAAAACAGTCCAGGAAGTTATTTAGTTTTAATTTTTGGTAGAAATTATTTATTGCTTGTGCTAATATTGAGATATCCAATATTTCAGCAGAGATGTGTGTTGTGGAGTGTTTGGGATGAAAGATGCTGTATAAGCATTAGACACATTGCATTTTAGTGAAAGCTGGCCACACACTGCAGCAAGAATTCAGAGGTAAATTGTCCTCGTTTTCTCCCTTTCAATTTGCAGATTCTGCAAATTCAATTTGCTGCCTCGTATTTTGCTTTGGATGTGCTGTAGTTTTCCCGTGGAAGATGCATTCTATTTCTCTTACAGGTCTGGACAGCTCTCTCACCTGTCTCTTATCATTGATTTTTGAATTCTCACAATAGAGTAGGTCAGCTTTATTTAGTTAGATATTTATGATCGTTCTGCCTACACAGTGCTGTGCTACAAAAGTGGTATGCCTCAGGCCTCATCCTGGATTGACTTGTGTGTATGGCCAGCGCAGTTTGCTGCTTCCCGAAGGAAACGCCTTCTGGCTGGAAGCAAGCTGCTGGAACACCAGTGTAGACTGGTAGCCTCCCAGAGCTGCTACAAGTCGGCCCAGGCTGCACAGAGCTGGTCCTGTAACCAGCTCTCATCTAGCTCAAATGTATTACTTGTTTTATTTGCTATTTTATGCTCATACTAGTTTTAGTGAAATGAATGTCAGCTTATGATAATTGCAGCTATCATCACTTCAAAATCAAAAAAATGACACCAAAAAGCCCTAGGCTTCCTTGGGAGCCCAGGCATTGTCAGCAGCTGTGAGTCACTATGAATTGCGTGAATGTATGAGGTGAAGCAAACGTGACGATTTTTTCCTTTGTTCCCTAACCTTTTCTGAATAAGCAGCAGGAATTGCCTGTCTGTGCCTTAGCACCTACAATTTCATTGGGACATGAAAAGCTTCCAATCACAAACCTTGTAATTCTTGGACATCGTGTTCAAATACTGGGGAAGTGCCACATCAGCAGCTTTATCCTTTGCTATTGCAAAATGGGGAATATTTTTTTTAGGTTTTCACTACTTGTTTGAATATCCAGCTTCCTTTAACTGGATCAGCAAAGAGGATGCCTCTGAAAAAAGGCTTTTTCCTTCCACCCACTCCTTTGCTTATTTTGTTATAAACTGGATTCTTCATAAGTGAGGTTGCAAAATAATGAGGTTACAGTGAAGACAAACAGGCTTTTCTCAAGCTTTGTTTAAAAAGCTGTTTGCTACATAAGTCTGTTGATATTTGAAGAAAAAATCAGGAAATGTGTAATATGTAAATTATATGTAAAATGTAAACATGTAATAAGTATGCATAATAATGGCATCTGCTGTTTTTACTTTGGTCTTCAGCATATGTAACGTATTTCAGTTTCACAGTTTTATAACTATTTCTATTCTGTGTGCATCTTCATAAGGACTGTAATGGTACTTGAGGAAGATGTCCAGGATCAATATGAGCCCGTTTGAGGGAGTGATAGTTCAAGCGGCACTGAGACTGTGGTGTTGGAAATGGCGAATTAAAGAAAGGCAGAAAGTTATGAAAAAACTCTATGCTCTTCCATGTCCAGTCTCTTGGCTAAAGGTCATTACCAGCAGAACAGGCAGAGACTTGCAGGGAGTCAAAAATTTGATTGAAATGTGTGGGAAAGGAACAAGGAATCAATTTTTATTTGTTTTCTGTGATAACATAAACCAGATATTAGAGGGACAGAAGGTTTTTGGATTTGCCTAGCTTTATCCTGACTTTGAATTGCTTGGTTAGCTCTTCATTTTACACCTATGAAAATATTTCTGTTAAATAATATGTGCAGTCTGCATGCATTTTTGAATGTCTCTTTCTTGCCTTTCCAAGGCCACCATCTGTCCTGGTTTGGGC
>VZSC01006302.1:531376-563755 GCA_013398225.1 Steatornis caripensis | reverse complement strand
GTCTGATTCTTCTGCCTTCGATCCCGATCCGTGCATTCCTGAATCCAGCTCCTGCCTGCTGCTGCTGAGCACAGTCCGGGACTGTCCTGGGGCGTGCCCCGCAGCGTCCGGGTGACGTATTGGTCATCAGTGGGGGGGAGCTCAGTATTGGTTTTGTATATATTTGTATATATTTCATTATTATTTTTTGTCTTATTATAATACCTTATTATGGTAGTTAGATTAAAGCTGTTTTAACTTTTCCAACCCATAAGTCTCTCTCCCTTTTCTCTTTCCCCCCACTTTGGGGATGGAGGGGGTTAACAAAGAGCGTCTGTCGTCTGTTTAGTAGCCAGCCCAGCTCTAAACTGTGAGACTATCGTATATGTAGGAGAGAGATTGATTAATACAACTTAATAAAGATGATCTACATAAACATTGAGATAGTGTTTCCGTGCAAGAAGCGTAACCTCAAAGCATTTTCCCTGTAGTAAGAACAAATACATATTTCTTTGAACATTGCAAACTGCCATATACATCTGTTGTAGAGGTAATAAATGCCTGCTAGATCTGGCAAATCCTTTGTTGCTATAGTTAGCTGGCTTTGCAGTGCCGTGAAATGCAAGACTTACTGATTAACTTTGGTTTAGGACATGTTAGCCTTCCCAGAGATTTCCATTTGATTTAGCCCCAGTATCTTCATACTAATGTCATGGCCACAATGACAATGAGCCTGGAAATTCAGTTCATGTGGCTCATAGCTGGGTAGAGGGAGGCCGTGTTTTTTCAGTGGGTCTCAGATGTACCACAGCATGTAACTCATGTACTTGGAAAGGCCTAGGAGCCCTCAGCAAAGTCAGGACTTCCATCCTCTTTTCAGTTTTGCATGGTGCAATCTTGAAGCTTGCTCCCGCACTTTGACAACAATGGAAATACAACAATGTCCTGTGGAGTTAAATGTCAAACCCATGTTTTCATTGATACTAAAAGCACTTGCGGTTTGACTAATAAGCCTTTCGATCTAAACTACTAAACTCATTGTGAAAATGTTATTTTATCTAGAACTTTGGAAAGAATAGTAAGAGAAGAAGAAAGCAAAGCGTTGCTGCTGATTTGTTGGGTCGCTTGAGAAAGAAGAGGTAAGATTTTTGAGCTCAAGGGTTATTAGGGAAAAACCTAGAAGTTTTGTTTTATGGCTTTCATTGCTGGCAAATAACTGACAAATGGTGGATTTTTTGATCCCAGTATGTCTCTGGGTAGTTTTCTTCAGTTGGTCTTGCAGGGCAGGGGTGTTAAGTCCTGATGAGCTCCTAAGCCGTGCCGGCACCAGGGCGTTCATTGATGCAGCTCTGCGGGTCCAGCAGTGCAAGAGGCAGCTTCACAGAGGTGGATATAGTGTAAGGGTGGGTGCGGTGGGGAAGTAGTACAGTTATCCTTTTCTTTGGTGTTCTGGTCCTCACCTGAAGCTGTGTTACAGCTTTAAGGCTGAGAAGTTTTTGGAGATTTCATCTGCTTTCACTAGCAAGCCAGCAGATGAGGAAGCCTGATTCATCTTGACAGCACTCCACAGAATCCCAACTGCTGTCGTAACTGCGAGCCGGAACCTGACCCATGGCTATTTTTATGTTCCCTTATCTATTTAGAAAAGAGTCTTTTGTTCCTTGTCTGGCAGGTCTGCAGATCTGCAAAGGTTGGAACCGGAGCAAGCGCAGCAATCAGACAAAAGGTGAGCTATTGAACACCAAAGCAGAAGCCAAGAGATGTGACAAGATTAAAAGACAAACACAAAGGGCATTGTGTCAGCTGTAGATGGCATCTGACAGGAAGGATGCCCAACAGCAAGGTTCAAGATTGGGTCAGAAATTATAGTCTGAAGGAGATTGAAGGCTAAATAAGTGGTAAATAGACTTAATCCAGAGTTCATTTCTTTAAACTGTCCATGTTTTCTAAACAATAATGTTTATGGAACTCCTCATTCTTTCTCATTGTTTATACCATGTACGTTCTGATGACTGTATGTAACTTTTGTTACATATACATTCACACTATTATATTTTATAAAGCTGTCTGCTTTATATTTTCCTTCCTTCTTGGTAGATTTTTGTAAAATGCTCAGGATCTCAGAGGTCTGGGCCCTTCATTTAACACTTCTGAAAGCCGACTGTCTGCCTTCAAGTCCATATGTACCGATGTCAGTCTGCACTTGCTTGACATAAGTTATTATTGAAGATTTTTCCCCCTGTAACTCCTTTTTCTGCATCATGCATTACTCTTACTTTTATACATTTTGCCATTAAATCTGCTTGACCTTTTTTGTATTATTGAGAACTAAAATCTTCAGCTTCTGGCAACTGCACTGATCTTCAGTCAGTTTTTCTTAAATAAATAAATAATAGAAATCTGCCAGATACTTGAGATGGTACGATCATCTGCATGAGAAGTAGATTGAATAGTTTATTGTTGACTTATTTGCCAACTCAGAACTGAACTCTGAACGCAGGGACATTGCACCTTGTTTTCAGAATGCCTGGGAAAATTTAGTCTTTGAAAAACGTTGTCCGAGACAAAGGCACGGGATTTTCTAAATCTGGAAAATTGTTGTTTCAGCCTTGTTATTTCAGCATTCCTTTTGCTTCATATTCTTTATAATGAAAAGTGACAGTTGTTTTACATGCTGGAAAATCTTGCATGATTGGTCTCAGTTCAATATCTGCAGGAGGAAATTAAGAATACACCACCCGCACATTAATGATGAGGTTCCCATGGCTCTTTAATGACATTTTGCTTTAAATACAAAGACACTGTGTTGGTGAACAAGATCACTACGGTAAATCCTCATGATCATGATCAGATCATATTTGTATTAATATGATCTGTAATTAAAAACTACTGCTTTGTAATAGCAATTAAAACATTCTATGAGTAATTAAATGCTGCTTCTTAAAGACTTTTCTTGCATGTAATCAATGTCAGACTGACAGTTAAGAAGACTGGTGTTAAACAATTCCCTGCAAATACTTACCAATTAATTTTTTCATGTCAGGCAGTTGCCTCGCAGTTGGCACACTTGGCTCTGCCCTTTCCCTGCTTGTTGAGCTGTGTGTCTGCTGGTTTACTCCTATGTGCGATGGGTATGCCATTTCCTTGCTCAGACTCAATTTTTATCAGACTTCATGCATGGTTTTTGTCTGGTGTTGGATATTCTTCATTTCACAATTCTCCCCTGCTCTGCGTCCCCAAATGCCTAGAAGAGCAGTGGAAGGAAATACACTTCTTTGCTTTTGTTGTCATTACTTTGTTTCAACTATTGCCCTCTTAATATGGCCTTGTTGCTGTGGTGATGGGCCCATGAGAGATCTCTCTTCTTGTGGTGGATCCCATGTTCTTGGGAAGTGCTCCAGCTTCGGTGCCTCCTTCTTCAGTGAACTAAGTCCTATAAAACTTCGTTGAGATACTAAGTGGAGAGGTAACGAGGAGATGAACCGCAGCATGGACATATCTCCTACTGGTTTATTTGCTTTGAATTCCACCGTTTTGCCAATTACCCACTATGTGCACTGTTTTCCGCATGGCTTGCGCGAACGTAACTGTAGAGAAACTGGTGGTAGAAGTATTTTTGTGTAATAAAAGCAGTGGTGTAAGGGACAAGGNAGATGAACCGCAGCATGGACATATCTCCTACTGGTTTATTTGCTTTGAATTCCACCGTTTTGCCAAGTACCCACTATGTGCACTGTTTTCCACATGGCTTGCGCGAACGTAACTGTAGAGAAACTGGTGGTAGAAGTATTTTTGTGTAATAAAAGCAGTGGTGTAACGGACAAGGGAAAGAGAAAGCTCACTCTTTGGCAAGTTTCTCATGCAATGTCATCCTGTTTTGTTAGTAGTAGTTCCTTGCTAAGAAGTCTGTTATTTTGGACCTACTTGGAGGCAATTTCCATTTGGTAGATGTATGTAGAGCTTCAGAAGTTTCTATGCCAGCCAGTTCACCAAACATCTTTTAAAATACTTGGAAATATGATGTAAAAATTGCATAAAAATATGGGCATTGCATAGAATAATTAGCATTGCAGGTAATCCGATTGCTCAGTACGGTTAAAAACATGTACTTAATTCACTTCTTTGCTTTCTGCCTGTCCATTTTTGTTGGCGATGAGGAATATTCTAGCTTTAAATTAAAAAAGGAAAAAAGAAACAATTTTACCACACAGTTGCTGTTTATGATTTAAAAACCAGTCCATACTTGGCATCTTTGAAGGGACCAAGGGCTAAATTGTATTGCTGGATCAGCTGTAGAAGTGTAGAAGACTATTATGTATTTTCTGAGCAGGACCACGCTCTAACATGCTGGATCTGCGTGACGATGATGTGGCTTGCCAGCAGTGAAAGGCTTACGTTCTCCTTTCTATTGACTTCTGGGTGGGGACTGCCAGAATATCACCTTAATCTGTTAAAACCAGCACTGAGTCAATACACTTACAAGTGGGAACAGTCTTGTTGAATGTATAGACAGAGGAATTTGTATTTATAGCTGTTGTGTAACGTTGTAGTTGTCATTCCCTCTCCCCGTGGACAATTGATGACAGATATGATGAACAGGGCAGTTTTCAACCACTATGCCTGTCTTGCTGCAATATTCTTTGTCAACAGGGACTTTTGGCTAACTAGCACACATCTATTCGCAAACAGAGAAGGAAAAAATATTTCAACTGACTCTTTACTTATTTTAATCACTTCTATAAAATTATCACAAATCACTTGTTTACTGGAAGCAGCCTAGCTCCTGCGCTGGGTCAAAGAGTTAAGGATGATAATAATCTTGTAGCTTTTTTGAATGCATTCATCATCTTAGAGATTTCAACACAAAGAGAAAATGTTGCCTAATAGATTCCAACGTCTGCTCGTTTTGAATTTCCCTGAGCAATTGTAGGAGCCAGTAGTAGCCCATGTACATTTTAACGGTCATTCAAAGTCTTTACTTTCAGAGGAATATAAAATTTATTTGGGCATGAACTGAGAATCTGGGCCATAGACAGAGCCTAACGTTGTTTCTTCTTGATAAAGGCTTTTGCTATTATAAAGGACGACACATGAATTTAGTAAAGATGACAGCTCATTCTCAGCTTTCATCGCATGCAAAATGCATCTTTCACATCAGTATTTACAGCAGGCTTCTGCTTGCATCAGAATTCTTCAAGTCTGCTCGACTAACATAATTTGATGCTAATGAAGAATTATAAAGGGCAACAATTTCAGATCTGCTGACGATAATCAGTGGTCCTGCCTTTATGAGTGGTGGGAACCTAGAACTTCTTTTCCTAGAGGAGCCTCCTCGATCGCAAGTGCTGATCTCTGATACCTCCACGCTCTGAATTGCAATGTGGTACCTGCTGGGAAAGCTCATCTCCGGCTATTTGTTTCTTTCATGGCAGAGTTTTTTTTTTCCTCCTTCCTGTTTGCTGTTAAGCTCATTGCTGGGCTGCATTGGTATTCCAGCCAGCACATTCTTGAGTAAACATTTCTGTGCCATCCTTCTTCCGCAGCAGGGCTTGCCCGGCATGGGGGCGGTGGAGGGGGAAGCAGGAGTGGGGGAGCTGGTAAAACCCTGTGTTTCAGCATCTTTCCCATGCTTTTTCTCCTTAAACTCCCCAGCGTTCAAAAAGGGAATTATGTGCAGCCTGTCACCATACGGGGCTTTTCCAGGGAAGCGTTGAGGTGTCTGTGGGTTGTACAGGCTGCTTCCATGGGAATTGATCTGCTGCCTGGCAGATGTGCACAAGGACCCAAAGTCTGGAAATTTGCTGACTTTGCTTCTCTTGTAGCAGCATAGTCACTGAGAGGCAGTAGGTAATCAAAGTAGGTTAATAGTAGTCTTTTTTTCTTGGATATACAGAAAGCACCAACCAGACACCCAAAGCCTGCAAACGGACAGTACTTTATCTGCCCCCATCACAAAAGATACCCAGTGTGTGGACGTCTCACTGGTATTGCTGCATGGAGAGCTGTTGATATATCCGCCCTTACAAACCATGGATTAGAAACTGTTAGCTTCAAATCTGTAATACTGATAGTTCCCTTAGGCTGATTTCTGGCAGTGCACTCGTCTTTGCAGTTTATGCATCCTAGGTAAGATTTTAGAGAGAGATTTTCTTCATTTCAAACCCTTGAAAATATTACTCTGCTGAAACATTATTATTACGTTGGTAAATATATAGCATTATACTTGCCAGGTGTCACTTTGTTTGATATTTGAATTGGTTGACATAGTAAAGATACTAATGTGAAATAAACATTTTGGAAGATTTACACAGCGTGATGTATGCTCTGTCATCCTGCTGTCTCTGCAAATGAAACTGCGTTCCAGCAATCAGAAAATTCTCAAAACAAAGTTTCTTTTTAAAAAGTGTGTTGCAGTAGTATGTACATAAAGGTTGCTGTAGATTATTAAATATGCTTGTTAAAGAGAACTCTCCCACACATAAAAGACCAAATCCTGTCCTGCACACCAGGCTTGACATACGAAAACAGAGGGGAAGTTGTGAATGAGTTTCACATTGGCCCCATGAGAGAAAGCACCGCTGAATGTGTGGAGTCACTTACAGCTTGTCACTCTAAACAGAATACTGGCTGAAACATGTCTTTGCCTTTCACCGTATCCCAATGCTTGTTGGGAGTTGATGAGTGCTGCAAGGTCCAGAAAAAAATCTCGATGAATGAAGAGTGACTGGTTGGAAAGCTGAAGGTAGTGACTTCATCCTGCAAGTTCTGCTACCCATTTAATTCCAGTTAAGTGGAAATGATGCCACTGTTGTGTATTGGTAGCATTATATTCCTACACAGCTTGTTTTGGACCAGTGCTGAGGCTGTAGAAGACGAGGTATCAAAATCTCAGGTAAATTTGATAAAATTCACATAATATCTATTTGTAGACACAAATTTAAAGTTTTCAGTCTCAATTTACTTTATTTTACTGCTTTAGAATAGGGAGATATGAGGAAGATGCAAACAAGAATTTCTTGACAGAGAACACCTGCTTTTCATGACTCTTTTTTTTTTTTTTTTTAACAAAGGAAAGTGACTTCTATAGAAGAGAAACCTTTAGGTATGCAAGTTAGAGGTTACTCAGGTTCATGCTGCTGAAGTTAATCGTGTGGTTTTTTCACATATTCCTCGTGGATGAGGTCTGAGAGAGCACATTGTGCTGAGCTGCTAACACATGCACGCACTCCTCTGCTGATGATCGAGCAAGCAAATTGCTTTGTAATACAGCCCAAAGCTGCTATTTCCATCAAGTATTGTATTAGCACTTACTTGTGTTTTCCTCCATGGCAGGTAGATCACTGGGAGAGTATGAGGGAGAATTCTGGGGAAAGTGCTGAGGGATACAAGTTGTTCATAGCCTGTATGGGGCAGGGTTTCATGGTAGACATCCAAACCGTAACTTCAGCTCACTGAGTGTTTAGGAATGGTAAATGCCGCAGGTGAGGAGTTAGAATGGCAGATATATGTAAGTACATACTAATATAACTGTGTGAGTGAGCATGTGTTATACTACTAGAAATGAAAAAAAAAAATCATTTAACCCTTAGTCAAGAATACATCTCAACAGTAATGCCATGGACTCTGTTGGGCTTATGTGGAAGACAATTTTGACCAGGATCGTAGGATGCAAGACCGAGTATAAACTCTAAAACTTGCCCAAGTTAAGGAAGGCTCCAGAAGCGGGACTGGAGAGTGTTCAGAGCCAGGGCCTAAAGGAGGGTATTGCTTATGCTGGTGTGTTCTGCCACTGTACAGCATTTTATACCTGAGCCTGTCCCTGCAAAGCCATTGGGCTCACTGTCAATAAAGTGTGAATAGCCATGTTGCAAAGGAGAACATTGCAAATTTGTTGCATGCAAGAAGTTATTATGTGTCCACCAAGAATATAAAAGCCTAATATAGCTTGAATTTCCTCATGCTTTCAGAAGAAGCTGATATACTTCCTTAAGGTCACTGGGGTAAAGTTTATTTTGGATCACATGAAAAACTGCTGATTGTAAATAAACCTTTGGCATAGTTGCAAGGCCAGTGGTTGCCTTTTAGCAAGAGTTATTTTTGTGATGCTCTAACAGAATGATGTTAGTTAAAACAATGGACTGTATTGTGATTTTTCTGCATGCATAGTCTGTGAATAGTGACTAGCTAAGTTAACATTATACTGTGCTGTTGAACTAGTTCTGTCAGTTGAGGATGTGTATATGCTGGGGTGTGATCATCAACTGTGTGTGGAGTGATTCCTTGTTTCTGACATAGTTGTAAGTGGGGAGTTATGGAAATACAACCATTGTTACATGCGGTGTAATTACAAATCACTGTTTTGACAGCACTGTGCTTACAGCATGAGTGAAAGATTGTTATGTGGCTAAAGAAAGGGCACTATGCAGTCTGGTGTTTGGCTGAAATGTAGTCAGCGTGTTTAGTGCAGTACAGAAAAAGGTTTTCATCTGCAAAATGAATATCCATTCAAGTAAGGGTGGAGGGCAGTTTCCTGGAAAACTTTTTGATTTCTACTAATGCATATATTCTTCACAATCTTTACTGGAGCCAATAAAATGACAACTTTTTGAACTTAGGAAGCATCTGTTTTTGGTGTCAGAAATCTGTATTCTGCTATATCTTTTAACCTCAAATATCTGTTATGTTTTGATCATGCTATTAAAACTGCTCATTTGTATAGCTCTTAATGAATGTATTTGCAAGAGCAGAGAATGCAGTACCACATAAAAAACCGTTGCTGAGGCCAGGTCCCGGGCTGAGTTTTCAGGAAGGCTGAACTGCTGACAGGGATGCTGAGGAGGCAGATGGCAGAGACCGTAATGATACCCTCTGTCCTTTTTCAGTTTTTATTTTACTAATGTAACTTACTGATCTTGCAGAAGAACATTCTGTGAAGATACAAACCAGTATCTAAAAACCTCTTTGCCTGAGTTGCTTTGTCATGGGTCTGGAAGTCTGCCCTGTGACAAAGAGGGCAGGACACCTTCCAGGATTAACATCCGTGCGTAAGCTTTCAATTTATAGAGAAAAGGTAATTTTTAAAATAATCTCCTAGCACTGGCTGGCATACATCCGTGAACCTATAGGAACCATGCCAGTTTATATGGGCAGAATATTTGGCTATTGGATGCAAACCACATGTGGTTTTGACAAGAGAGAGAATTTCCCCATTGCCCAGTGCAGGGCTGCTGTGAGAAATGTACCTTTACCAGCACAGCAGGGATGGCCAGGACAGAGTTGCTCAGAAAGCTGTGGAGTGACCCTGGAACAACTCATGAGCACAGTGACCTTGAGGCAGTCCTTAGAGAAAGAAGAATAAAAGAGATAGTCTTTCCACATTGCCATGTCTCTGTGTTCAGGGAAACGGGCAGGGGAGAGAAGAGAAGTGGTGCCAGCTTCACTGGGTCTCTACTACAAGCAAGCGTTGCAAATGTCCACCCCTCCCTCCCAGTCCTTAGGGTCCAGGAGCAGTGCTCTACACTTGCATGAAAAGGTCTGTTTGGCTCATTTTGATTAGTAGATTGTTGTGGTTTAACCCCAGCTGGCAACTAAGCCCCGCATAGCTGCTAGCTCACTCCCCTGAGCTGGGATGAGGAAGAGAATCAGAAGAGTGAAAGTGAGAAAACTCGTGGGTTGAAGTAAAGACAATTTAATATATAAAGCAAAAGCCGCACACAAGCAAATCAAAACAAGGCATTCATTCACTCCTTGCCATCAGCAGGCAGGTGTTCAGCCATCTCCGGGAAAGCAGGGCTCCATCATGTGTAACGGTCACTTGGGAAGATAAACGCCATCACTCCAAACCTCCCTCCCTTCCTCCTTCTTCCCCCAGCTATATATACTGAGCATGATGGTGTATGGTGTGGGCTATCCCTGTGGTCAGCTGGGGTCAGCTGTCCCAGCTGTGTCCCCTCCCAGCTTCTTGTGCACCCCCAGGCTACTGCTGGTGAGGTGATGTGAGCAGCAGAAAAGGCCTTGGCTCTGTGTAAGTACTGCTGAGCAGTAACTAAAACATGCCTGTGCTATCAACAATGTTTTCAGTGCAAATTCAAAACCTAGTCCCATAGTGGCTGCTATGAAGAAAATTAACTCTGTCCCAGCCAAAATCAACGCATTGATACAGGATAATATATTTGGGCCCCATGATACCAAACTTTGTGTTTCCACGTATCCAGCACTGGATACCCGTTGCTCATCTGCAGTCACTCTGCAGTAAGCACGCATGTTGAAATATTCATGTTTCAGTCTCACACAGAACGAGAGTAAACATGGAGGCCTTTCATTCCTGCATGCTTGGTTCAAAGACTTCTTGTGGTGCTGGGCAGGTGAGAAAAGATATGAATGAATCTAGTTCTTTTATTGCTGCTCATATTAATAGGATTTACTCTTCATGCTTGTTGTATTGTAATTCTGATTTAACAACATTTATCAGTAGAAGATCACTGCAGGGTCTTTAATGATTATAGTTGTCCAAGCTGATAGTCTGAGACTATTAAATAAGCTCCAATTACTTCCCATTTATTTGTGTTGGTTTTCTCCCTCCAAGTAACAAAATGTAATCCTGAAGTTCATTATTATTCTTTGCATTGTATTCATCTAAATAGATTTTCTACCTAATTAAGGCTGAATACATTTGTGCTAAACTGACCGTATTTTACAAGGATGTTTTCATTTGTATGTGGGGGCGTCTTTGGTTTCTACCATCCATATTTTAATTATGTTTAATTTCTATAGCTGCCAGAGATCCTATTGTGTGCCTCAGCAATTCACCCTAGGCTCCTCGACATTGTTTAGATTGGAGCTGGAATAGGCCTCCGGATGAATTTAGTTGGAATCTAGTTAGTAACAAGTCACCAGAAAGCAATTTCAAGTGTTTACTACTGCTTTGAAAGATATAAAGTGTATATTGGCTGAATTTCGGATGAAAGAAATAGAGATGAAAGCAGAGGAATTCGGTTCAGATTAGCCGTGTTATTTTTTATGGAGTGGGTCACCAAGAAGGGAAAGTAGGGAAAAAATGGACAAACAGGTTGCCTGGTAATGGGTATTCAGTGTGGTTATCGCATCCGTATTTTGAACATTCAAATTGTTAAGCCTTACTCCTATACTTATTTTGTGTTATTTACTTACATACGATCTTTCTGGAGCACCTTTGTCAAGTCATAAAGCAGTACAATTTGTTGATAATCAAAACCACAGAACGCCACATTTTCATTTCAGTATTAGAATAACCATAAGGAAAAACAACTATGTAGATATACCGCTCTTGACCTTACCTACTGAACTGCTGTCCCACGTCCCAGGAGATGTCGTTGTGCAAGCCCAAGGCCCAGCCCTGTGCGGACCCGGGTGCTGCACTGTGCCGTGCCACCCCCTGGGTGAAGCCTTTGCAGGAGCGAGGGAGAATCGCGCCGGTAGCCCTACGCCCGTTAAAAAGTTGTGGGCGTTAGTATCTGCTGCTACTCGACAAAACTGCACATCTTTTCAAATGCTGTTTGAGGGTCCTGTTCAAGGACCACAAAGTAATAGACATGAACATAAAATTCCCTTGAGAAAGTGCTGACTTCTTTGTAAGCTCCTTCATGTCTGAATTCTTTGTTGGAAGGATTGTAAGATCCCCCTTCTCTTGGGAAGAAGCTGTAGGAAAATAAACCTCCAGGGTTTCCCTGAGCTTCCTCAGAAGGCACGTTTTGCACTGTCAGGCCAGTCCTCCTTCATCTCTTCCCTAGTTTTGTGGTGAATTTGTTTTAAAGATGTGGTTAAGCTGAAATGAATCCAGAAAGCTTAATAATGTTGGTAAATGTTTCGGGACTGTTGCTCAAAGTAAACAGTCTTTTGAGGGTTTGTTCACCTGGGAGCGGAGCAGTGTGTCGTGTCATGCGAGGCTGGGTTCCCTTGCCCGCATCAAGGCAGAGCTAACTGCACTGCAAAGCGGAGGAGGGGACCATTAAGTGTGTGTATGTGTGTGTGTGTGTGTGCATGCGTGCGTGCATGCGTAGGGATGTATATGCAGGCAAAAATCCTGCCCAGACTCAGTTAGTGTTGATGTTACTGTTGGTGAATTTGACTGTGAGGGACCTTTGCCAAGAGAAGGCTCTGTGCGTTAGTCTGGAGCCTGTTAATGAGATCAAGCATCGTTTGAAAGGGAACAATATGCGTAAAGTGGGGGCAGTTACTGGTTATAAATCGAGTTCTGTTACAGATTGAATACATTTGACTAGTCTGTGGTGTCTTCCGGTCCTCCTGTGTAAGTACAAATTTTCTTGAGAGGTTTAAATTAGCAGAAAACAAAGCTGTCAATTTTTGAAATACTATGGATATGTGCTTTCACAGCTCCCTCTAGCAGCGTTCCAAACTTCTTAATAACCGGGTAAACATTTGAAATTACTGTTAATACAATATGGCTGTTCATACAGTTACTGTGCTAAGATGGAGCAAATGTGGAAATCTGTTTGGACTCTTGAGGGGTGCAATATTGTTTTAGTCCATAATCTAAATCACTCTGAAACTAAGTCACGTGTTAGCAAGAAACAGAAAAGCTCTTTTGAGGAAAGCAGGCAAAGTTCTGAAGCTGTTTTCATTCTATTGCGAACCAGAACATCATTCCTTAATGTACAAATGTTATGTATGCAAAAAGGAAAAAAGCAACTTCTATCAATAATGCTTTTACGATGTTATTTCTAGTGTTTTGGAACACACTGCTGAAGTTGACGTTAAGAAAAAATAAAAATCAACGGTAACGTTTTTGGGAACAAAGGGAAAAATAATTCTTGAATCAGTCGCTTACCAGTGCAGATGTTCCAGTGCAGGGTCCCCTTATCTGTGCACTTTGTGGTGGTCCATCTGTTACTCTGCAGCCTTGAAGTGCAAGTGTAACAATAGTTTGAGGCTAGCGGTGCCTGTAAGTATTTGTTAGTGATGAAGCCTGAAGGGCTTATGCGTTCTCAAGTATCAGAATCCCCCTTTTAACCCGAATGATCACTTTTTCTCATAATCTTCTTACATAACAGGAAGGACTGAAAGGATTGAAACAATTACATCTTCCGTCTTTACCAGCTTGCAAGTTCAAAGTCAATAATTTTGTTTTCACCTTTTTATCTCCCTCTTTAATGTCAGGCATAAAGTAACAGCATACAAAATGTTTCTCACAAATCTTTGGCCACTGACAATTAAAGTACAATGTACTTATTACAGCGAAACGGAAAAACATATGGAAAAATCTAACTACATTAACATCTGCTGTCTTTTCTCCATCTGCGCTCTTTGGCTGTGCTTTTGTCCAAACCTGCCAGAAGTACTCGTTTTCCAAGGGTCTCGTGGAACATCAACCACGTCTTCGATTAAAGTTCAGAATTTCTTGTTCGTTTTGATGGCGTGAAAGGATGTCCGCATCCCTGCGGCTGCACGATGACTTCAAGCAGAGCAACGGTTGTTTTGTAGTTTGAAAGGTGTGGATGTTGTAGGACAGACAATGACAGGGTGAGTGCTGTATCCGGAGTTGATTTCGTATCGGCAGGGTCCTACCCTAACTGGGAAAAACGCTTCCTTGACCCAGTGGCCTTCTGAGCCATTGAAATGAGTGTCTGAAGGATGTTGAAATCTGTGCCATTGCGCACAGGAGATGATACCTGCTGTGATGCTCAGCCTCTGGACAGTGGTGGGCTTCAGCACAGAGGTGAGGTGCCTGAAGATCCTGCAGAGCCAGCAGCATGTCAGCCCTGCACGCTCAGTCATCCCCCCACCAACTGTCCAAATGCTCGCTCTTCTTCCTGGCTCAGCAGGTTTTGCTGGTGACCATCCTTGTGTATGCATCTAGCAGAAGAGTGAACGTTTGGACAATTCCAGGCAAATGCCCTGTGTTTTTACTTTACAGTGATGGAGAAAGATATTTTTTCTTGGACTCTTGCAGAGAAGGAGAGTGGAGCGAAGCTGCTTCCCATGACAGCCTCAGTAATCAACTGTGGGGCTGAAGTTGCTGTGCTCCTTAGCTTGGCAGCCTGCAGCTGCCTGTGGAACGAATGGTCTGAAGAAGTTTCTTTGGCCACACGCCAAGGGAGACGAGTGCCCAGCTGTTTTAAAAAAGGGGGATGAAATGGGATTTTTGAGCCCACTGGAGCATGAGGAGTATTTATAATTTCTGCTCTTGTTCTGAAAACCATAGTGTAATGTTTGTAGTTCTGCTGGGGAGAAAGGTTTTTGCTAAGAAACATCCTGTGAAGATTAGAGCAGAAAAAAAGATTTAATCCAGGAGCAACCCTTGCTTGTAGAGATGCCATCCTCTGACTCCTCTGGCAATTGGAAGGTATCATTATTGAATAATTTAACAAGCATTACAAAATAATATGTCACAGAGCTGTAATTAATATTGAACAGTAACTTGTGTTAATTATCTTCTCATAGTACCATTTACATTCTTCTTGGTCACAGGACAGGTAAAATAGATGATCCTGCAAAAACTGACCAGATTTCCTTGAGGCTTTGACACATGATGCAGACTTTGAAGCTGTTCACCACCTCCTCGAGCTATGAGCTGGTTTGGAACCTGCAGCAGCACAGGTCACCCCAGCAAAGTGGCAAGCGTCTGCACCAGCTCTGGGCTTTAGTTTTGTCTCAGACATGCGTGATCCTGCATGACTGCCCAGTGACAGCGTATTTTTACGTGTGATCAGTAATTGTTATGTATTTAGTTATGTGACACAAGAAAAAAATAATCTAGTTCTTTATAGTACAAGGGTTTGATTTATAGCTGGCCCTCATCCAGTGCTTTGTATTTAGAGGAAGGTCTGAGTGTTTTGTTGTTTCTCGGTCTGTGTATGTGCATATTGCTGGTTTGTTTTGTTGTGTCTTTAAGGTACCCAGCTTTACCAGGGGAATAACATGAGAATATGTTCTCAGTACAAAACGACAGCAAATCCCTCTGTGCTGGGGAGAAAATCAGTTGTGTCATATAAACTGAAACTGAACATTTGCCATTCAGGGCTTGATTGCACTTGGTCCATCCATCTGTATAGTAGTTATAGGCCTTCCTTGATACAGGAATCATACAATGAACAACTTTCCCCGCGAAGGAAGCATTTTCTTATTGTCAGGAGGAAATGCTCTGCACAATGCAATGAACACCTTTTGCAGGTAAATGCAAGCTCTTATTGTGTGCCTTTGTGAACTGATTAGGGTTTTCTTTAACTTTAACTTACAAAGCCTCTACAAAAGCAGCCATCTAGCGGCCCGGCGTTTCCACAGGCGTGTAGTGGGTGATGCTGGAGCAGTGCCTCCCTGAACGGTATGGGCTTTTCTCCTTGGACTTGATGTCTCGAGTTGGATCCCTCAGCCATGCAAAGTCCGTGTGCCCTTCCTGTCTGCAGAGCTGGTGCGCATCAGGCCACTGATGTGGGTGTCTCTGCTGATTTATATGCACGTTATGTTATCTCTCTGAAAGCAGATTTGAAATTGGTCTGGTGTTGGCTTTTTGCATATTGCTGAAATTAACAGCCATACCACGTAATCCTGGCTGTTGGCAGTGACGCTCCTTCCAGGGTCACTCTGAAACTGTGCGAGTTGGTTCCTAATGGCTTCGTAGCATATTCTAGTCTTACAGAGAGAGTCCCCACAGACAATGTGCTCGTTTATTGGAGTTTTCCCTTGGTCACTATTGCAGCCATAGTCTTTCACCTCCTGCCTTTATCATGCAGGGTACAGAACTGTACCTGAAAGATTAAGTGAGAATCTGTGACCTAGATTTTCTAAACTGGGCAAACCCAAATGCACATTTATGCTTGAATGTCCTTAACTTAGAAGCAAATATATGACAGATGCAAGTAAAAAATGTGTGGAGAGAGACAATCTGCAGGTATGTAAACTACCTGGGGTCTGGCTGAGCGGGTGTGTCTTGTACTTGCAAAAGCCTTTGAGAGTGTGAACAGACTGTCATTAAAATCCATTCGTCATTACAGACGGCTGTAAAGTTCTTCCAAATTCTCTGTATTTGTCCTAGGTACGGTGAGCAGCAGCTGCTGTTGGGTCTGTAGTAGGTGACAGCATCAATTTATTTCATGGTCTTCTCAGTAGATCACAAAGGCTCTACCTCAGTCTCAGCAGGAACACGGGCTTTCTCTCGTGAGATAGCTGGGACTTTGAATGCAATCAAGCTCACAGTACCTGAGCCCCAGACCCTCAGTCACCCTAAACATAGTGACTAATATACCAAAAAGCATACATTTTGTGTGACAGATTTTAATAAAACACACTAAAGGTGGAGTTTGGAGAATTAAAACCTGTGCATTCAACAAGGAGCAGAATTTGGAGCAGAATTCAAACTCTCTCATTACATGCAATGGCTCTGAGCTTAAAATGTTATTTTTGCGTTAATGTTATATTATTATTTTTAGCATCAATGTCAATCAGTATGTAATGGCAATGATCTCATGCACGCTCCTGGGTACAGACTGTTCTTTCCCAGTTTGGGAGTATTTGTTGTTATTGCTGAATTGCGGTATGTGGACACGCAGAAGAGGCCCTGCAGTCATTAAAGCTCTCCCTGCCAGGGCTCTTACCATTGAGTACTCATCAGTTAGCCTCTGCGTGTATCTTCCGAGGACCAGATAAAGTTAGGACCAAAACTTTCTAGTTTTGGAAATCCTTCTCTTGGGCCTGTGTTCTGTGATAGATATCCACAGTGATGGAAAGCCTCCAAAGGTTTCTTGATAAAGGCTGTAAATAGAGTTGGCTTTGAAGATGTAGGAAAAAATACTTTGACCTGATCCTGCGCTTTTATGTGAGAGTGCAATGGCTTTCATTGGCATTGGGAGTAGGAGTGGGTCACTACTGAGCTACAGCCACGGACCCCCGTGGGAACGACGCGCTGTTTTCACTGTCGGCCCCTGAAGGGGGGCCGTGTCACTCCAAGGCTGCCAGGGAAGCACGTGTAGGATCACACAGAAGGGGATTGTTTTGCCAGGAGTGTAGTGGGAGCACAGTTGAAATACATGCTCTTTGGTGGCACATGTTGTGTTTAAGACCTGTAATACTGGGTAATTTTTATAGGGTAGCCTCCCAAATTAGCTGGCTGTGCATAGAGCCTCTTCTGATCTATGTCTGTTGTAAAGAGAATTACCCTATTGCAAAGACCAGAATGGTGCTTTCCATAATAGCTTTTTTGTGTGTTCTGTGGATGAGATTAAGTCTATACAACAACAAAAAATAGCAGTTTCAGGTGTTGGTTTGAAAATACTGTTTTCATCTTTGACTGTGGATACATACAGGCTATATTTATAGGCTTTCTGCTTCTGATTTGGTCCTGGTGTAACCTATTTTTTCAGTTTATTTAATGTGATTTGCAAGCACAAAGACAGATAAAAAGGTGCTACTAACAAATAGCTAGACAAAAGTTGAAAAAGATGATGTTTGGAACAGCAAACCTGCTGGTGTACATCCCGTGGCACTGTCAGAACCAGGAACGCCCGATTTCATGATCATCTTTCTCTGGGATGACTTTGTCCTGACTTGAGTGTCTTAAACGTCCATGACAAAGTCTGCAATTAATCCAGCACCATAAAAATTAAATATTGTAGAGCAAGTAAAACCCATCCTCCTGTAGCCAGCTGAAAACCAGATGTGCTGCTTTTGTTTGTACCCCTGAACTTCACAAATGAACACAATTTATTGTCAGCAGCTGCTGCTGTTTTAAGCTCGGAGTGCTGAGCTTCATTTCCCCTGCACTGCAAACATGTGCACATTCTGCTGTAACGTATGGATCCTATCGTGAAATCATTACACCATAAAAATCACGCTTGGCTTTTTTGAAAGTTATTGTGAGAGAGAAATGCAGGCTAAAGTTGGATGGAGATTTCTGGTTTTGTGGCATTTAACACTTGTATCAACAGGTGTGGCATCGCGTGAGGCTGGAATTTGGCTGTCCAACTGTGGTATTTGTTACACTTCCTTACTTTTCAGTGTATATCTATAGCTCTTGAGTGGTACAGTTGCTCCTCAGACTGTGCTTTATTTTTAGTCCTTGCTCTTCCCAAAGAGGCGCCTCTGCAGACACCAGGTCTCCTCCGTGGTGGGGAGATTTTGTGGTGTTTACCGTCCCTGTGGGCAGGGAAGAGTTATAGCTGAGCTTAGTTTTGTGTCTGCCTTTGAAGCACTTGAAATTAATTCGTGTTTTCAAATTCCAGCATGTAGACTTGGAAAAGCATTTCCCATAGCAGGGCAAAGCACTGGAAGGAGGGAAACAGTTTAAAGAGGTGAACCGTACACCAGTAAATCTGCTGTTTACTTTGCTTTTTTTCTCCTGAGGTTTCATCTCAGCTTTCTAGCCCTCTCTGTGAGCACAGTGCATCAGCTGGGTGGGAACGCTCTTCTTAAACGCCCGGAGGAGCTGCAGCCTCCGCCGGTCCCAGGGGAGCTGCGCAGCTTGACTGGCCGCTCATGGGCGCAGTGGTGATAATATGGAGAGTGAAGACCCCAACTGAAGCATCACATAACTATCATGTCAGACACTGTTTGAAACAGGAACGAGCCTGCACCTCGTTCTTAGAGGCTTTGCCAGCCTACGCAGAGGTTAGGCTGGGGCAGGAGGGCAGAGCGTGGGGCAGGGCTGTGCATTCCTCGGGACATGGCACAGTGTGTGCCTGTTGCTCTGGTTCAGGCCAATGTCTTGTTTGTAGGTAATAAGAATTACCACGAAAAAACAGCGACAGTGAGCATCACCTCTGCCTTCCTTTCCCGTTGATCAACATGCCATTTGCTATACAGATTAGAATGTAATTTTTTTTTTTACCTTAAAGATAAAAATGATTTAGCAAGAGTCAGACCGTGAGAGGGAATTTTGCCAAGATTTTTTTTTCCCCATTATTGCAGCTAGATGTTTTGGCCCTAAGTCGCAGAGTGGTGGAATGTTCAGTTACCAATAAAAAATGCTTTAAACTGTATTAACAAAGAAAACGAATGGNTTAAAGATAAAAATGATTTAGCAAGAGTCAGACCGTGAGAGGGAATTTTGCCAAGATTTTTTTTTCCCCATTATTGCAGCTAGATGTTTTGGCCCTAAGTCGCAGAGTGGTGGAATGTTCAGTTACCAATAAAAAATGCTTTAAACTGTATTAACAAAGACAACGAATGGTAGGGATACTTTGCGTTACTATGAAGTGGTGTCCCTATAGCACTCTGCACGCTGCTGCTGTTGAAAGCCAGCGAGTAAAGTTCACATTTTCTCTTTCATAGTTTCCTTTGTATTTCATATACTTAACCTGTCGAAGTTTAAGGGCTCCTTATAAAGAATAGCTCAGGATGTGTTTGGGATATAAAATTTGTATTAATAGAATTCATAGCATCTTGGATGCCTCTTGTATTTAAGTTTCGTGTAACTGGGGGACAAAACAGTTGAAAGAGACAAGGGAAAGCTCTGAGTGACCTGATGTTGTTATGGATGGCACCATCCACACAGGTTTACTTCAACCCTTTTGTGTCTCATTTAGTTATTCTCATTTATACATCCAGATAGCTGCAACTCCCGATGGCTCACTGCGTCGCTGCCTACATTGGAGGACTGGTACAATATCCTGCTATCAAAAAGGGAACAGTAACTGTGTTAAAGGGTGATCGCATTGTGTTTGTTCTGATTCTTTGTGGTCAGTGTTATTTAAATTAGGCATGTAGCTGTGTATACATACACACATACACACAAAGCCATATATACATGTATATGTATGCATATATATATATATATATATGCAAACACATATATATGCACAAGAATACAGGGTGTCTTGCATTTAATTATTTGATGAGGAAAAAAGGTGAATTCCAGCACCAGTTTAGAGGAAATGTGACAGCACAACAATTAAAGTTTCTGAGCTCTTTCATGCATACAAATCCAAGATGCAAGTGCATTAAGATAAAGCAAGTGGCATGACTAAGCTGAGGTTTTGGAGTTGGCTGAACAAAGGAAACATGACAACTATCAAACATCTGAAGTCTCAAAGCAGTGGCACCTCAGTGGAGATATTTTGGATGTGATGTTAATAAGCTTCACATTTGTCTTGCTCTATTTGCAGTTTGCTGCTGGGTTTGGAGCAATCTTTTTCTTTGAAGATACTTTGGAGATACGGGCTAAGGGAAGGGAGCTAGGCTCCGAAAATAATTATTTTGGCGGGAGGGTGTGGGGGGTGTGGGGAGTTCAGTTTGGTCATTCATGGGAATGAGGGCTGTCTTGAAACTACTTTTTGCGTGTTTTGTTTTCTCTTTGATGTCCAAAGAAGATCAATGAAGATGGCGAAGGGTCTAGAGAACAAGGCTTATGAGGAGTGGCTGAGGGAACTGTGGTTGTTGAAGAAAAGGAGGCTCAGGGGAGACCTTGTTGCTCTCTACAACTATCTGAAAGGATATTGTAGTGAAGAAGGTGTCAGTCTCTCCTCCTAAGTAACAAGCATTAGGATGAGAGGAAATGGCCTCAAGTTGTGCTAGGAGAGGCTTAGTTTGGGTATTAGGAAAAAATTCTTCATGTGAAGGGCTGTCAAGCACTGGAAGAGGCTGCCCTGGGAAGTGATTGAGTCACCATCCCTGGAGGTATTTAAAAGATGTGTAGATGTGGTACTTAAGGACATGGTTTAGTGGTAGACTTGGTAGCATTAGGTTTACAGTTGGACTCAATGCTCTTAAGGGTCTTTTTCAACCTAAATCATTCTATGATTCTATGAAAAATACTATTCTTTTTTCTCCTTAAAAAAATAAGAGGGAAAAAAATTGATTTCATGTGTGCCCTTAAAAATCAGAAAGATTTTTTTTAAAAGATACTTTCTCTCCAAACTAGAAAAATTTTGTTTGAAAAATGTTTGGGTTTTGGTTTGGGGTTTTTGTTTGTTTTGTTTGTTTTGCTTTTTAAACTTCTCTGCGTTTCTCCATGTCTGATAGCAAAAGCCACTTGCGAGCTGGAGATACTCATGGAGAGAGAATCATTTCAATCACAGAAATTCTAATGAATAAACTATTCAAACATTTCTCATGGCTGAGCTGCAGAGGTCAAAGTGATACTGATTCCCTGCATGGCCTTGGATAAGTCATTATCCGCCCTCCTTCCTCTGCAAAACCTGACTCTTAAACAGGTCCTCCTAGAAGAGAGTGAGAAACAATTAGCTAATGCTGGTAGAATGTTTTAAATACCAAATGTGATTCATGGGTGCTAAGAGTGGCAAATGCTGTCATTGACAAGCCTCTGATTTTGGTTAGGTCTTTCACAAGTGGAAAGAAAACAGGACAGGCTCAAAAAGTCTATCAACAGTTACACTCCTGTCTTCAGATGTTTTAACAACGGTTCCATTTGCTACTGATCACTTTAATAAATGGAGCTATTTCCTATTGCGCGGGGCTAAAAATTGTGTCCCTCACTAGCCTGAGGACTAGTTTCTGTGGTTGAAGCAAAGGTCGCTCCACCTCATCCACCCCTGGCTGTCATCAGGCAGATTCCCATTTGATAGTAGCATACACATGTAAGTGCCCCTTGGTTTTGTTCTAGTCTGTCACGTCTTTTCTAGAGAAGATTGCTCTCTTTTCTGTCTCTAGGGTCCTTGGGATAATCGTCCTTTTGTTTGGTGTTGTAATTTGCTCTGCTGTTGGTGGCCTAGGTCGAGTTCCCGTGGTTATAGGTGGAGAAGGGGGTGAAATCGTGAAGCAAAACATTATTCTGCATCAGAGAAATATTTGACATGGTCTACCCCTTTTTCTTTATATGATATATTTTAAATGTTGCAACATCATGGTCTGTGTCTTTATCAAGGCGTGCCCAGCATGGAGAAGAGGAATGTGGTGGTTAAGAGCTGACATCTGGGCCTGGCTCTGACCCTCCCGGGGAGCCTGAGCCCCTGCAGCTGCTCACCCTCTCCCACAGGGCTTGTTGCTGCCACAGCTTCCTACCTGCGGCAAGGCTGTGATGCACCCAGTGGGAAACACTTCTCCAAAGTTTTATTATGTAGAAACTCACAGAAACAGTATTAGGAAGAGTTTGATTTGTAGCAAAGTTACTTCACTGAAAGAAAGCTTGGACTATAAAGTCACGTGGGACGTTCTGCAGAGGAATGGGGCAGTTCCCGGGATACCAAACTGCGGTCGTTAACACAAGGAGTGAAGGAAAGCATTGAAGCACCTGCTCTTGCTCCATTGAAACCTGTGTCGGTTTTGCCATTGATTTTTAATGGTGTCAGGGTGAAGTCTCTGGTTAATAATTGCTCACGAACCTGTGTAAAACCTCCCTGCTCCATCTGAGATGGGAGTTGGACTCCATCTCGGTGATGAAGGGGGCGCAGGCGGTGTTTGTCTGCACTGACTTGGGAAGCTCGGAGACCTCTCTCAGCTGGGCGTTTCTGTTATGAACCCTAACATCGGGATTTTTTGCAGTATGTTGGATTGTAATTGATTTAAGTTTTGATGTAAGAAATGCTTGTAATGCATGGAATGTGACTATTTTTAGTAAGATGAGTATAATTTTTCTCCCCATTTATAGGATGGCTATTTTTCCCACCGACCGAAAGAGAAAACACGAACAGACAGCAATAATGAAAATTCAGTCCCCAAGGACTTTGAAAATATTGATAACAGTAACTTTGCTCCCAGGACTCAGAGGCAAAAACACCAGTCTGAGCTGGTGAAAAAACCCCTTAGCAAGCAAAAGGAGCACTTGAGAAAGAAACTGGAAGAGGAGAAGATGAAAGAGAACTTGCTGCTGGAGAAGAACTCCAATGAGGTAGTGCAATTCAGTGATCACCTTGGGAAAAACAGCAGCAGCAACAACAACAATTTGAAGGAGATTCACAGGTCTCCCAGACAGCATCACTTAAAAAAAAGTGGAAACAGCTCCCCTGAACTGAGATACGACCAGCCACCAAAGTGTGAGGTAACAGGCAAAGAGGCAATCTCAGCCATGTCCCGGTCTAAATCTAAGCAGTGTCGGCAGGAGATTGCAGAGGTGTATTGTCAGCACAAGCATGGAAAGCTGATGCCGGAGAAGGTGACGCGTTTCTGTACGCTGGAGGGTAAGTTGGTAGATGGTGAAGGAGAAATAACACAGTATCTTGGGGAAGGATTCTATATAATTAAAATGGCCTTCTGATGCCAAAAAATGGCTTTGTTGCAGGATTTTATATTGGACTTAGTCTGTGAAAACAACGGAGGGTTTGAGGATGTTGTAAGCAGGGAGTTATATGGATGTCACAAGATCCGTGGTAGATTCTGTAGAATTTCTTTTCACTTCCACCAGACCTTTGTTACTCTATGTGATGTAGGTATTCAGCTGCTACTCCTCTTTCTTTTTTAGTTCTTAATATAGAGACACAGGGAGCCCTAGTAGAAGTCTTGTTATTCTGTACAGGACTTGTGTGCTTTTTGGGGATCGGGGAACAGCTATGGTGAATTTTGGTGACTTACGCTAACCAAGAAATGAGTGGCATTGCTGTTAGGGCTGTATGGCCATTTTTCTGGCACAGTGGAGTCCTAGCTAATAACCAGGACTACTGCTAAGCATTTTGATAACCCAGATAATTATTGGAAGTATATTTTTTTAAAAAAATCCCAAAACATGGGGAAAAAAAATACAGTTTTGTGGTTCACTTCTGTTTTTAATGTTCTTCAGTCAGGAAAAGTAATTTCAAAATCACTGTTCTAGAGGGTCAGTGAGCTCTGCTAGCCTAAGCCAGGCTTTGATTTGTTGGTGTTCATTTCTCCATGCAGTCAGGTACATGAGATATCTCTCAGCTTGCTGTCAGTTTGCATATGCGAGCTGACCTTTTCCTACTTTTTTAAGAGTGCTTCATGTGCCACCATTCATTTAGCTGTAAGATTCCCATTCAGTAAAGTGCGCTTTTAAAAAAAACCAACCAAAAACCAAACCATTGATCAGTTGATCAAAGCAGGTATTGATCAAGGAGCAGCATTATCCGTAGCAGCACTTGTTTGTACAGCAGTCCAAAATCCCCATCCTGTAATTGGCACTTCAGCCCATGCATGTAAGGATATGCCGATGTCTTTGTCCAAGCTGAAAGTGCAGAGGGACTTTTACAAACAAGAGAACCGGTCTGCTTTTGAGATGGTTTCTTTCATTAGGAATATTTAGTTACATCCTCTAACCGCCACAGCGCACCTGTTTATTGCGCCATCGCAAAGCAGTGGTTACTATTGGGTAGTTACAGTGTGAGAGGGAGGAGGATCCGTGTTGCTATTACCTAAATTAGGAGGCTAAACTCACTGTACAGGCAGTGGAAAAAAGGAGGTGTCCCAGAGGATGTTTCCAATCAAGAGCATCTCTCTGTAATAAGAAGTTTAGGCGTTTAATTTATGTGACACATATTAACAGGATGAACAATATGAGCACCCCAGTTCCCACTCCAGTGCATCTGTGACTGTTTGTTTTGTTTTGTTTTGTTTTTTACCATGTCTCTCTTGGTGTTTTTTCTCCCTTTCTTATCATGGTAATACCCAAAATCATAAAGCTGGGTGGTCTAACATTGGAGATAAAGAATTAATTGAGCAGACAGAAGGCTTGGTGTTCAGTGGGAAGCAGGGAGAGGGACAGCAAAGGCAGCACAAGTTAAAGGGAAGATAAAAGAAGAGTAGAGAGGTAAGAATTGAGCAAAACAAGGTATCAGTGACAGGCTGAGCATCAGTGAGTAGCCCTGGGTGCCCATGAGGTTTAATTGGGGTGCCACTGCTGGAATCCACTGTGATAATGATGTCCTTGGTATCCTTCGTTCTCCTTCTCTAATGACAGGAGAGTCAACTCTCGTCTGTAAGAAAGCTGATGGAGGTCAGCACCTTGCAGACACTGGCCTACACTTTTTGGAATCAAGGACATACCTTAGTAATGTCATCAGTGCTATATACCTTGTGTAAGCTAAACGAATCACATATACAAATATGCAAGTGACCTCCTGGAGAGAGCTGTTGTCATTAGTGTGGACGCACACTGCAGCTGTGTGCAGTTTTGCACACATCTGTGATACATCCCCTGCCTGGTAATCTGCCTCCCAGAGATGCACGGTGACTTTCCAGAAGTTTTAAAAAACTGCCATGCTTAAAAACAGGCTTCTCAAGAAATATTTATTGCTGCTTTTTTAAATACATAATTTGTCTCATGTGCCCTGCAATCTGGATAATGGCATGGTCTTAGAAGCAGGAACAGTGTCACCATTTACATTTAAAGCCTTTAGGCATGTATGTACATTGAACAATGGTACAAATGCTTCCTTTGTAATAAGACATAGTAAAATGTCCAGGAAAACTGGGAGCTACAAACATGACTAGAGAAATGGAGAAGTTGTCCAAATATGGTTTCATTGTAAAATACACTTGAATTTTGTAACAACTCGTGAGGTATGGATATATACCACATTAAAAAATTAAGTGTAAAAAGACTGTGGCTACAATTTTTAGGTTTGCAGTGCTGGAGTTTCATTTAGATTTTTATTTTAGACAGTGATGCTTGTTTAGAAAGAATAATTGAGGGATGTCTTAGCTTAGCCAGGTGGATCGTTGTGGAAAATGTTGACTTTTCTTTGCCTCAAGGTTATTTCCTCCTGCCCATGCTGACAGCTGAAGTCAGCTGCTTCAACAGCCAGATTTCCTTGGCAGAAAATGTGTACTTCCTGTGTTACGTACAGGGTTGCTCTAGAGCAGATTTGGGAGCTTTGCTGTGGGGAAGTAATAAAGCAGATACTGGATGGGACACGCGTTGCTTATGCAGGAGGCACCAATGCACAAGCAGATTGGGACATCAGACCTACGGAGGGGATCCAGACTTTAAAGTCATTTCTCAAATGGCTGAAATCAGGACTATGAAGACAGACATGTAAGAACTCCAAAACGGAAGGTGCCTAGTGCCTACCAGAAGACCTTATATGTGTGTAACTTGGCAGGTCCCTTGGATTTTACAGCGCTGTTAAAGATACATTGCCTGAGTTTTAGTGTGTTATGGTCTCAGATCTCTCTTCCCCACCGCAGAACATAAATACTGCCATTGTTCACTCACAAACTGGCTCCATCTGTCATCAAAGGTGTCTTCATCAGCTCCAGAGGTCCTTTAAAGGAATTGAACTTGGTTAGGAGATGTTTGTGAAGCAATGGCCATCAGCTTTTGGGGATATAAACACCCCCTTGTTAGGATCACTGGTAGGGGGAGGTCTGGGTAGAGGTCTTGCCACTTTGTGCATCAAAACAGCTACATGCTGTTTGTCAGCAGAAGTTACACATCCGGGGACTGAGTCTGTATATTCAGGATGCGAGTGCTATTTCCTTCAGTTTGGTTTGAAAAAAGTTTCCTGTCTGTCTTCATCAGAGCTGTGAAGTATAAATATTTATGCACTGGAGCAGCACGTTCATCCATTATCCCAACATATAAACGTGTTCCCAATGCTATGGCTTCCATTGAGATGTCATCCAGCATTTAATGCCCTTGGATCCTGTCTCAGCTGATCAAAACCACAAAGTTGCTAAGTTCAGCTAGCAATCATGGGCATGACTCCATCCAGCTGGATTGTCATAAGCATTTAGTGATACATTCACTTGAGTGGTTATCGACAGGAACGGAATCTTACAAGCTGTTTCTTTTTTCTTTTAAGTATTTTACTGTTTCTAAAGGCAAACGGCCAAGTAAGTCGAGCATAACTATCTTCAGTGTATAAAAGAAAGCATTGTTAGAACCAAGAGCATCATGTTTACTACCTGTTTGACATGCACGTGTTATTTCCATGAGAACAAGAGGACACGGGCTGCAGTCCCTCTAAGGATGTTGCAGAGACACAACACTGCTGAAGCAGCAACTTCACCAGTTACCTGACCAGCAGAGTACATGAGCTGGCATTTCCCAACAAGCCAGTCCTGAAAACAGGGCACAAATGCTACGGAACAGGGGATGGGTGTCAAAGGTTTTAGATGCAGCCTTATCCAAAGTCATGGCTGAGATGAGAGCAACAGGCAGCTTGCAAGTCACCCTTCACTCAGAAGGGAATGTTTGGAGTTTGTAGAAGTGTGTTTTGAGGGGAAATACAGTCAGTGAAGGTAAGGGCGGAAAAGTAGGTTCGGCGTGAGGTTAGATGAGGAAAGGGCAAATTCAGTCCTGTGCAGGTTGGGGAGAGGGTACAGGGAGACATCCTTTTGGGGAGTTCATTTCTTCTCAGGTGATATATGATCAGCAACCTGTAGACAATGTGGCAGATTGTTTCCTTGCTGGGGCCATCTCCAGCCTGGTCCTGTGCAGGCCAGACTAGAGACACTAACTCCCCTGATGTGCCAGACTTGCTTCTGCTCACCAAAGCTGTTGGTGGACCTGGACCAGCTGCCTCCCTTTCTTGTTTGTCTTCATACATGGCCCTCCTCTTGTGCAGAGATACTGGGAAGAAGCAGAAGTTTCAGTATGAATTCTTGTCCCTAAAATAAGCTTCACACTGTACCTAGGTAAACTCCTCTTTGACAAGCACAAGTGGCCTCTTGTGTGCCATGTTTCCCCCAGCAGAATCCCCTATTACCACGAGCAGGAGTAAAGTTTAGAATGGCCACTGTGACCCTGACTACTGAGATTGCTGCCCAGATTATTGGGCAGCAATGCGATTAAAATTACACAACTCCACATTTCAACGCGCACATTAAAGGTGTGACTTCTACTTACAGTCTTCCTTCTGCGATGAAAAAAGCCCGTCTTCTGTCCCACTGGCTGCATTCAGTCCCCGAATTCTGTTTTTCGCTACCACATGGATCATGGTAGTTTGTAGCTCTGAATCCCTTGCCTTACGAGTTTGCTGGATATGCAGCACGGTTCTTCCTTAGTCATTGGCACCAGGTCCATGAGTTATCGCAGGTGCGCTGCCGAGTGGTATCTGCATCAGTTCTCCTCTGGGCCAGCTTCTCTCGGCTGCCGTATCCTCAGGGGAGTCTCTGGCCTAATGCTTGTCATTAATTACCCAACTGGGTTTATGCTTGACCCAGATCTATGGCCCTAGATAGACCAAAAGTATGTAATAGGTGTTTTTGAGAGGTGTTTTCTAAGATGTAGTTCTGGCAAAAGAAAAGTCCCTAGGAAAGCAGGGAGTCTCAAGTGAGCTTGATGTATTTCCCCTTGGCTCTTCTGTTGTCTTTTCTTAGTTTATAAATCAAACAGATTTTCTGCTACCTTCATCCCTGTGGGGTAAACCCAACTCATAAATAAAGCAGAAAAATAAGCAAGCTATACCCTCATTCCACATCATTCATCAGCGCTGGAAGAGTTGCTTGCAGATTAGACTACTTTCTCCCTGGTTGCTTATTGATAATGCTGCTCTGGCACATCGAAGCAAGAATTTTCAGTTTCTTACAGGCTGCTGAGAAGAAAATTTTCAATTTAATTTTAGAAAACACAGCCTTATTTTGGTTTTCAGACTGAGAGAAAAGGGCTCTGGAGCTCTGTTTACTGAAGAATTTGCAAAGGTAATAGCAATCTGCATGTCTATAATGTTTTTATCTGACTACTTCAAAGCACTCAACAGGAAGAGGTATGATTTGCAGGAAGGGAGAGGATAAGCCTTTAAGATGCCAAATACTTATGGGGTGGAGCAGAGCAGTTCTTCAAGGCATGGAAATGAGAGCATCTTCTATATAATATTAAAAGAATGGGAGCTGTAACTAAGCAAATATAGAATTTGATCTGCTCAATGTGCATGTGTGCGCACACAGTGACATATAAACATATAAGCTTCACACTTTTGGCAATGCATTTTTGGACTCACTGGGTTTGATCTAAAGATTATTCAACCCCGAATTTGTCTTTTCCTCCTGGTTTCAGGATTCCCAATGACGTTGGCTGCTGCTGGTTTTCTGTACGTTTAATCTGTTAATGTACAAAATTACTGTGGTGAGCTATACACGGTTTAAGGAGCATGTAAGAGCCACTGCATGTGAAGCCCAGACAGCATTTTAATTTGCTGCACCACAGATGACTCGGTTGCAATAAATTTACTGCGAGTAGACTAATTGCAAAATAACTCTAATTGAGTAGTTATCAGGGAACAACATCCTGTGGAACAAAACTGCTTACAATTAATAGCATTTAAGCCATACGCTGGTACTCTGCAGAACGCTAAGATGTAATTGCACCACGTACAGAGATTGTGTTCTGTTCTGGAAACCATGTTTCCAATGCTTCTTTCATTATAAAGGGCCATTTCAAGATTCAGTACTTACATTTTAGGCTAAATGAGTTTATGAAATAAGTGGTGTGTCTCTCCTCTCCCCTTACATGTGTAAAGCAGAACCAACTCTAATAAAATCAGTGGAGCTGTGGCGCTGTAAGAAGAAAAATGAGATCTTGGGAAGAATGTATGTTGCCAGTGATTCTCAGATTAACTTTTATTATGACCACATGTGCAAGTTTGGATAGTTAGGATGTAAGTAAGGAAAAGATACTTCATTATTTTGACTGAAGACGGACCCTACCTCATTGTGTGATTGAGAACTGGAGTATATAATTTATGTGATGAAAATGCATGTAAATGCTAGGACCCAAAGCACACGTGAGGCATTGTCACTAGGCTGGATGTGCAGGCAGATGTGTCCCGCTGTAGGGCTGCCTGCGCTGCCGTTGGGTAACCAGTGCACTCTGGTCATTTCAAGAGTGATAAGGCAGCCTTGATCTAAGAGCTGCCAAAACGCTTCCCCCTGTTCACAGCTGAGTTGTTCCCTGGGCAGAGGGCTTAATGAACGAATTATCCTCAGAAACTGAACGTGGCCAGCGGGTCAGAAACTGAACAAGTTTCTTTGCAAAAGGAAGATCTACGTACACCTTGTAAGGGAGATGGAATTGGTAGAAATGTCCTTGTGGTATCCCCGAACAGGGTGACGTTGTTTTGCCACCTCCCTGCATCTCTGGGGACAGCTGCAGTGTAGACGACAGGAGGCTGGTGTTTCTCAGGGACGGGGTGAGCTTGTGGCGTTGCGGAGCTGAGGGATTCTTCTCCCAAAAATAAGGCCATTATGAGCACAGGCTGGCTCTGTCAGCACTGTCTTGCATAGTTTCAGCTTTTGTTTTAGAAGAAATTCAGTGAGGGGAGAACTGTGTTGGATGTCTATGCCAATTAATCTTTTTGTTCAAATACAGACATTTCCTATCTAGATCATCTGCAAGTTTAGAAGTGGGAGAATGAAATCAGACTGATGTTCATCTGTTTTTCTATGTGATGCTACTGTCTGGTCACATTTTTCCGCATTAGGCCTGTCTGGTCACCTGTGGATCCTGGCGGCTGCAGAGTTTGGTCCCTGACAGACCAGGGCAGCAGATTTGCAGAAAAACATCTTGACAAATGGCATCTTAAGGAAATGCTGAGCACGATGCATGACGCAAGGAATGGAGGGCAGAAAGGCTGGAAAGTTTATGGTCAGCAGCCATAGTTCTCACCAAGCCTCTGTTTTGGAAAATGATACCGTTTTATGGAGCATTAAAGAGGGAGCGTGGGCAAGCGTGGGAGAGGATAATGGCTAAGTACGTCCTCGCTGCAAACCTCCTGGGAAGAGAGCACGAGGGCAGCAGAAGCTCTGAGTATTTTGATGAAGGTTACTGTGTATGTACAGAGATGACAGAGAAGTACTGAAGTGATTGCTAATGCTTCCCAGTGATCCTGAAATGTGTGGACAGAGTGTCAAGGAGGGTAGTCAAATACAACTATGGCTAGAGAAAATTATTGGTACAGTGGTATGAGCTGGGAGGGAAACAAGAAAAACAAATAAATAAATAACCAAACCCAAACCAAACCCACCAAACCCAACCTCCGTCTGTAGAAGGAAAACTCGAGCCATACTAGCAGTCGTGGGTTTTTTTAATGTAAAATAGAAGTTGGACCTCTGGAGTGGATTCATTACAGTGATTTTAGTAGAGAGACCTTTAAGAGAAAACATGGCATCTAATTATCTTATTTTTATTCATTGCTAAGCAAGCAGCGGTGCGATGTAAATGCACAGTAGTACTGAACTGAGCCTGAGTTAAGGCTGCACAAGCAGCCTCAGTGTTACATTCTTCCCTAATTTGACTTTGCAACCATAATAAAACTGTGTTAGGGCGTCATTGTTATGTACTAATTGTAAGCAGGTGACCACAACGTTCAGATTTGCTTTTCGGTTTAGGCCTAAAGTGTCACCAAGGATACAGGAAGATTGTTGGGGCTGACTCGCTAGAAATTCAGCTCTGCCTTTCCAACCATTGCACTTCTCTACGTACTGTTACTTTAGCAAGGTAATACTCTGTTTTCACAGGAATCCACAGCTGCTGAACTGTTATTTTGAGAATGGGGAAGTGTCATGTCCCAGAAATCCCATGCTAGCTGCGGCTCGAGGCTGCCACAGTTTGGTTTGAAGTCAGTGGCGCTGACTGTATTACTTTTAAAATAATTGGGGGGAAAAGTCTTGACATCTAATTTCCTCCTCCTGAGCTGGGGCAAAGAATTTTCCTCTTTTGTGGCTTATTGAAACAGATGCCTTAACTGTTTGCAGAGTTTGTTACAGGATTAAGTATGTAGTTAAAGGGAATGCACCCCTTTTCAGGCAGGTTTTTGAAAGGGTACATTTATTTGATGTATTTCAGGAGTCACTGGGCTTTATGAGACCAGTGAGTGTTCTGTAATGTCTTTTCTTGGAAATGAGGAAGAGTTGTTTAAGGGATCTACTCTGAATTAAGATACCAACAGTCTAGGCAGGAAGCCAGTCTTACAGGACGTTAATGCCATTTTAAGACTCCAAACCATAATTTGGCTGTTTCTGTTGCAAATATTTCTTATGCAGAACGTAGTTTTAAAACATCAGTCTTTTTTCTCCCTCAGTAATCATGACTTCTGTAGAAAGAGTAAATGACAAGGATCTGTAGCTGAGCAACCTTGGAAAAGATTTTGAAATTGTTCGATGTATATTTAGTCTTCCAAATAAATGCTTGTCTTTGATAGTTTGAGAGCACGTTAGAAGTGAATAGCCCTGCCTGATTCCCCACTCTCACTATTTTAATATCCATGATATGTCACTGATTTACCATCTAGTTGTGTCAAAGAAGTTATTCGTGACTGGCACCTTTGTACGGAGAACAGAGCACTCCCAGCTCCCAGTATCTACTGCTGAAACCATCAGGCTTAGTTTAATGCATATTAAACTCTGAAGTATTATATTTACAGTTTTACTATAAAATAAGATACTGATTTTGAAGCCCCAGCCCCATTGAAATGTCCATGTCAGAAGTCCATCATTTTCCTTCCCTAGTTTTCTCATCAGCCTTCAGGGAGGCCAAAGAACGTTTCAGTCGTTTCTCCTAGAGCTTGCTGAAGCTGGATCGTCGCTACCATCTCTTGTATTCAGTGGTTACCCATCAGTCTTCTT
>VZSC01006302.1:502792-531254 GCA_013398225.1 Steatornis caripensis | reverse complement strand
TGGTTACCCATCAGTGTTCTTCCAGTGGATGTCACTGTAAGAATGCTGGGAGATGTAAGGCAAAACCCAGAGTTATACTGCAAGAAAATAATTACATGTTAACTCTAACTCTACGGTTTATTGAAAATAATTTGAATAGCGAACATATGTGCTTTCGAATTGTGAAATTCATGGGATTTGTTCTGCAGGACTGAATCACTTGTTCCCTTTTAAAACAGAATTTCTCCATATTGCTGTTTGTGCGATAAAACAGAGTCTTCTACAGGCAGCGCTGCCAGGCAGGTATTGGCCGTGCTACGGTGGCTGCATTTCCCTGTGCACCACCTTCCTTTATGCTGCTACAACTTTTCTGAGCATTAAAGTTTGAAGAAAGACCCTTCCACCTCTTAACAACGTGCTTTGTCTAGACCGAGGAGAGTGGGTGCGTTTAGGTTGTCAGCGGGTGGTACCTATTAAGCTTATTGGTAAGCATGTAAAGGCTCAGTTCAGACTTGGGTTCAAGTTTCCTATTCATCGTTACTGCGTAAGCACGCTGGCTGTGTTTTGGAGGGACCGTGTTGTTCTCCACAGACAGCGAAATTCAGTAAAAACTTCAACTTCACATAGTTTTTTATTAACAGCAACATGGACGCTGACTCTGAGTTATGCCGGGAATTTGGAAAAAAAACCCTGTGTCCTTATGAATCAAAAGCTTTTATTTAGGCACTGCTCTCCTTACCTTGCCTTATTCCCCGAGGAATCACTGCTATGGCAAATGAAGATTCTTGTAGAAGGATACCCTTCTGACCTCCGTCATGCTGATGGTTTAGGGGCCAGCTTTGTGAGTTTGAACATGAAGTCTTTCTGATAACGTAAAGTTATCACGTCATCTTTGCGTGGATCAGCTCAAAGAAGCTCATGTATAGAGTTCATCTCCCACTTTCTTGCTAATTCCTCTGGCTTTCATTTGCTTGCTTTAACGACCAGTTGTCCTTGAGGCATGATAGTCTGTAACAGTTGTAGGTCTTGTCAGGGAGCACCACAAAAAAACCTGTCTGTTGAAAGGATCTCTTTCCACAAACCTCGTTGGAAGCCTCACTACTCAACTGAAGTTCAAGGCAGCCCGCCACTTAACTAGAATATAATTGCTTGTATCGTTCTCTTTGTTACAAGGTGATTGCTTCTCTTTTGTGGAGATTTTCTTGCCCGAACTAACGGTGAAGTGTTTTGTTGAAGTCTTGATTCATTTGTATAACTCATTAAAAGTTGTAAGAGAAACATTTCGCTGGTGAGAATGCACCTTTGCTTGTGACCAGCTATAAATAGCAGCTGAAGAAGTCTCGCTGCTTACCCACCCGTGTTTTTAATTGGAAATGAAGGTTTCCATCCAGCCAATGGATATTACCGTGCAGTGCAGTATTTTAAACCATGCTACTTTTAGGCTGAAAACTTCTGCGTATGTGATGTGTTACTGTGCTGCATCATATTGTTGAGCTTGACAGTAGCATGACTAAACAGAACCATACATTTTCATATTCTCCATCTATTTGTGGGCTGTGATTCTTTCTGGGCAGTTTACTGAATAGTAGGGAGGAAAAGGGAATTTTAAAAGAGGAATTTACTGCAATATATGTTTGATCCTTTTGTACTTTCTCTTTTGCATGGGACCTAGGTGTAGGTGCTCTGAAAGAATTTCACTAATATATCTGTAAGTCTCTGAATAGGTTTGAGGACCTACCCAAAAGTCATTCTCTCTGGCTGAGAAAGAGTCACATCTTAGGTCGCTTTTTCAAAAGCATTGTAAGGAATGTACTCCCTTATAGAAGGGAAAGCTGAATAGGAGAAGCCAGCCTGGCTCTGTTGCACACCTTGCCAGAGAAATATAATGGCTAATGAGAGGTATAGCTGAGATTAATTGTAAGTAGAGCTACTGAGATTAATAATGAATAAGACTTGTACCTAACACACAGTGGCTTTGCCACGGCGCAGCAGAGGGAGGCTACGTGGAGCTGATGTGTTTTTGTAAATAATTCTACCATTTTCTGCCAGGAGGTGAAGACAAACCCAAGCTTCCCATGAAGTATTAAAAGCAAAGTGGGCTAGAGGTTTAAGGGATGTATATTGCACTAGTTTTGATGACCTCACTTAAATGATGTCTTATTTCAGCAGCTTTATTTAAGAGCCTTTATCAGTCCACCTTAAAATATCTCTATGCACTTCTATCTCCATAATGTTAAGATCACCAAAGAAAAATAAGATGGTTTTGTTCCTACAGGAGCAAGTAAAGATAAAGAAGAGAAAAGAGGTATTCAGGGCTCGGACATTGGGCATTCTTGTCTTACCAGTCAATGGAAGTGTATGGTCCAGAGCAAAGCACGTCCATCCAGTATTTTGGGAATAAGAAGAGTTTTATGGCAGTTCTGATTCTGAAAATGTTCTACCAGCAGATCCCTGAAAAGCAAATGGGAAAATCACTTCTGCCAGGCTCCTGAGGAATAAGACAAGGAGGCTTCAGACATCTCTGGCATTCTTCACCTTGTCTGTAAAAAGGAAATCTATTCAAAATCATCCGCTTCTGGATCTTCTTAATGAGAAATTCCATTAGGTTCAGCTCCATCGTTTACAATGAAAAGGCTGCACACGCAAGTTCACACATTTTCATTTTACTTGATCGTTTTTGGCTATTTGTAGGCGTAATTTGCCAAACGCACGGATAGGATCATATTTGGGTTTTTCTTGATGTTTACTTTGTATTGCTGCAAACTGCAAAAACTTAGGGAAGAAATAAGAGTGACATTAGAGAGCCCTAGTGCAAGCTTGAAATGGCTCAGAGGGTCATCTGGGATCCATCCAAGCAGAAGTCTCATTTAGAAGAAGGAGGGGGGAAAAAATCTCTTGTTGTCCCTATAATGAAAGAATATTTTTCAAAGTCTATTGATTATATTGTCATCTGGGGGGGTGATACTCAGAGAATTCATTAGAGAGCTCCCAACTAAAGAGTGACAGCAAGCCTATGCTCCGTTCTGCCATATCATAAACCGACCATACAAGCACTAACTCGAAAGTAAACCCTAGACTAGCACTGTGGCAACTTGGGTTTCATTCCTTGATGTGTCACAGGCTTATTGTGACATCTCAGACTACTCATGCCATGTACAGACCAGGGATTACAGATACTTAACTCCATTGCAAATATATGCAGAGGAAAAATCGCGTGTGGTGGTATTGTTGTTAGTTTGGTATTTAAGTAAATTTTAAAACCTGTTTATCAAGAGGCTTGGGAATAATTTTGGTACAAAATAATAACAACTTTTTCTGAGTCCCCTAAAGAAGTCTGCTGAACAAAAGTATCTTTAAGGAGGAAAATGGTAACCGAATTTCTCTGAAGTCACTTAATTTAAGCATTAAAATCTATAGTTCTATCCCTGAAGAACCCTGGTGTTTTGCTGGGGGATGAGGGTGGGCGAGAGAGCACTCTAGCTGTAGGTCCAGTCTGACTTACTGTACCTTCAACGAATTTATGAACACCTCACTGGCGGCAGTTCTCCAGCTTTGCACCACAGCCATGCACAAATGTGAAATTGAAGGAAAAGTTTTCTGCGATGTTTCACCTCTGGTTTTATGTGTTCGGCTCAGCAGCTTTGACCTGGAACAGGAACTTACGTGTGATGGCTGCTGGTTGATGGCTGTGTCAGTTGGACGGTGTATCAATTGATCGCTTCTGCATCAGAGACCTGGGAAAAGCACGATAGTAACTGTGTCTCTTGGTCTGGTAGCTATTAACAGGCCTCATATTTTTGCACAAAAAAAATCCATTCCCCATGTTTCAGGGTAGCTACAAAGGGAGCTGTGGTTTTGATTATCATGTGTTTCAAAGGCTGCCCAGTGCTGTATTAGTTTCCACAGTAAATTTCCTAAGATAAAGTGACAAAACAGTAATTTTTCATTATGAATCAGCTATCCATGAAAGCTTGGATTTAAGTCGAAATTTATTACCCTACAGAATTGCAGCCAATATTTAACATAACGTCAGCTATCTTGATATTACAGAATTTTAATGGCTATGCAATTTTATTCAATGATGAAGTTATTTCAGTTGTGTAGTGTATGTCTGGGCAATTTGATGTACAGAGCCTTGAGGTGAAAATTGGATAAACATGGAAAATGGTGATTGATTGGTGGAAGGTTGCAATAATGTCTGCCTTGATATACCTTTTATTGTTAAATTATTTATCTAATGCAATCTCCTACACTTTTAGGAGTCTTTAAGTTGACATTAAATCGATGTTTAAATCTTCACAGTCAGAAAGGCCTCATAACTCAAACTGATAAATATCTTCTAACATATCAGGAGGAATAATGATCAGTCTTAATATCTGAAAGTAGGAAAGATATTATTCTTTCTATTTGCTATGAATCCCTGTAGAAGGACTGAGCCATAAACCAGAAGAATTAAGATTCGGAGACAGAAAGAAATATTAGGAAGAAAAAGTATAGTAGCAGTTTGTCTGGGACATTGAGAGCAAATTCTGTTTACTTTGAAAGATGAGTAAAAATTTTCACCGGGACTGAGCAGGATGGGGTGAGTTGACATTCACATGCTGGCTGTCGTCAGAGGGCACGCACAAATCCTTCCAGAAGTCTGTGGGGTGGCTCGTTCCTGGGGGCAAAGAGAAGGGCCACAATTACTTTGTCTCCCAAGATGTATCGTGCATCTACTCCAAATGACGAAGACTACCTTTGACTGATTTGTGCTCAGGGTATAGAAGGTACATAGTACGTCAGTGGAATAGAAACATGGGGCCTTGAAAGAGCTGAAAACAAAACCACAGGATGGCATTTGTAGCTAGCCCCTCAGAGCTGGTAGACTGATCCCACGCAATGGGATGGCCATGGAAACAGCCCACAAGCCTTGGTGCGCCTGTGCTCTGCCCTGCATGTCCTCTCCCGTATGTCCTCTTGCATAGAGTTTACCTAAATACAAAGTAATAGTTTTGTATTGCATTGTCCAGATAACAGTGTAGATAATTTGGGGGTTTTCTCATCTACTAAATGTTATATGGCAAGGGCCTTGATTATTTGTCTAGAAGGCAGATAACAGGATCAGTAAGCACAGCCAAAGCTGCCCTTTTGCTGTCTGTGTACCAGTTTAAATGCTGGAAAGAAATACTAAGCACAGTCAATAGGCAAAAAAATAAAATCCTCATTCAGATGGTAACCAAACCTAGTTAAGAGTGAATGGGAAGTGCAAGTTCCTTTCCACCTTGAAGGCGGTGATGTTGAGCACTGATGCTGGAATTTTCTTTTAGTAGTAGGAGGCTTTTTATTTTTTGAGGTGGAGATGGAAAAAATTATCCTATGTGTAAGTAGGACCTCCAAATGACTTTTCATCTTCAAGCATTACAAATTTATTTCAGCCTATATCTAAAACTATCCAGCTGCAATAGCACAAAGCTGCCCTAAATAAACCTTCAAAACCTCCTGAGTTTGTCCAGGATTTGTCCAAGCAGAACGTGAAAGCTTTGCATCATCTCTGAATAATACATTTCAACACTGATGAAACTTATTTCATCATTTGCATAAATCTTGAGTAGAAATAATTGTGATTTGACAATTTTCTTTTCATTATCTCAGTTGAGAACTGGAAACAATAGTTGTTAGCTGGCCTAAATTGGCATAGCTTCATTTGGATAAAGCAGTGAACCTAACCGACCCTGCAGCGTTTCTAAAATGCCATCATCTTCCTTTCGAACAGCATTTGCCTATACTGAGGCAAAATGCAGAAAATCCTATGTTTCTTCGGATTAATTGGATTAAGCTAGACTGGTAACTGCATAATGCTACACAGGAGGCATTTAGCATCCCTAAAACTTCAAGCTTCAAAGAGCAGTTTCCCCAGCAGTTCAGCTTCCCCACCTGGGCTTGTTTATTGCTTTGAACATGCAGACATACTTTTATGATCCATAATCGTCCATAAAGAAATTCAACTATTATTTAAAATGCTCTGTTGGGAAGGCTCAGTAGTTATTAATTAATAATTCATCAGTAAAGCAACAAAAAGGCAGGCAAAGATGCAGTTAGAAGTATTGGCTGGGTCTTTTCTGCCTTCAGAAATGTGTTTATGTCTCCTTTTCCCAGAGTTAGCTTGTCGGTATGCATTGACTCTGGGTTCTCCTCTTCATACTCGAGGCACTTTGTTTAGAAAATACTGACTGATAGATGAATATGTCCATAATTAAAAGTAAATCAAAATGCATCTTAGCATGCTGGTGTGGGTTAAGAGGTGTAGACTGACTCTTAACATGATTTCAGTGCCAGAAGCCTGTCAGGGACTTGTGAGAAGAGAACACAAAACCACTCAGTGATATCTTTGAAATGCAGAAAATTTAAGGCTAAGTATAAGAAGAAAAAAAAAAATCAATTTTGAACTGCTTTTATATATTGCTAAAGAGAATTAGCAATTGAAGCGTGTACTTTAACTAACTGGTGACATTTACAGACAACAGTGCTGCCACTTTATTGTAGTGCTCGTGAGGATCAACATAGTGAAAGTCAGTGCAAACCTAGCATAAACGGAGCTAGGGTATGACCAGCTGAATACTACTGCTTTTGAAGAGAAAGGATTAACTATTTGGAGATTTCTTATACCCACTGCTGGCTCAGAGTTGAGCTCTATTTAGCAATATTTTGTTCGCATTTTACTTTCATGCTGATTACCACATTTGCAATGCATCCTATTTTTGTGTGATAATTGCTAATCTGGAAAACTTACTTGGTGTGCAAGATTTCATATTAGTTCCTGCTGTCATGCTGACAATGAATTAGCTTTTTGGACTCTATCATATGTTCGCAGCAGGCACATATGTAATTAAAATGAGCACACGTTGGGTTTCGTATTAACACTCGAATCACCTTTGGCAAAAGGTCTGTGTGTTCTTTTGGGATTATGTACTAGGGCAATGTAATTATAGTGTCAGGAATAATTGTTATTTTTAAATACTTCTTCATTTAACATAACATTAACCCTTTCTGTACTAGTTGACTTTTGGATTTGGAGAGTGATTTTGTTCTAATAAAAGAGTTGCCCACAGGCAAGCATTCTATTTCAGGTGTTGTCTTCAACTCTATAAAAGTTCTGCTGCTGAGCTGTAAGCATTTGGTGTCATAAGACATTGAATTAGTTTACATAGAAAGTCATTCCAGAAGTTAAAAGTGTTTTTACATTGAGGAGAAGATGGTACTTACTGTGACAGTAAGGTCAGGATGGTAAACAAACTACTTTTTCTTTTTACCTTACCTATTCTAAAATGTTATTCTAAGGTATTCTAAAAGATTTCATTCTGAGGAAATTTCTTTAAGAGCTACCTTAGAGGTATATTTTCTCTGGGTTTCTTCTTTTAACATGGAACTTTAGTGGTAACGTTAAAAACTTCTTTCAGTTGATAATGAGCAGTACCATTAAATAGAATGTAAACATAAAAAGGGAAGGGATTATTTAACGTGAATAAACTAGACTATTTAAATAGTAACTAGGCTTTAATAGAAAATATAATACTTTCTTCTTGTCCTTAAGAATTAGATGCAGTGTTTGCAATAAATGGCTATTTTGTGCAGTCCTCGAGTAGGCAGTGCAATCTGCACACTGCAGTTTGTTTTATAGTCGAGCAGGCTGGCACTGGATGTTTTGAAGTAAATGCATGTTGGCATCTGGGTGATGCTCCTAGTCATATGGGTTAGTTTTAGGTAGCCCTGCAAGGAGCAGGGAGTTGCACTCAATGATCCTCATGGGTCCTCTCCAACTGAAGATATTCTGTGATCCTATAACGTGAGAAAAAGACTTTTTTCTGACTCTAGAAATAAATACTCAAACTGATTAGATCTTAAGACAATTTAACTACATATTTTAAACCAAAGTTACAACAAAAACTGCTGAGTTGTAAAAGGGAAGCATGGGCAGAATCTGCTAAGGAATCAAAATAAGGGAAAAAATAAGTTGTATACCACTGAAAACTCTTCTAAGCATCCTCAGCAGGCTACTTTGGCCCATATTTTTGATGGTATTAATCAGATATAGTCTTTCTGCACTTCAAGTGAGCGTGACAGGACCCAGGCGCTCAGATTGGTAGGGAGCAGTTTTCCAGAGGGAGGTGTCACTGAGGCACAAGGAGAAGGATCCGTAAAAATAACTCAGTTTTCGTCTGAGCCAGGTGCTGGGTTCTGCCCTGTCAGTCTCACAGAAGAAAGAGAGCGATCAAGTGGTGTGTATGGATAAACAGTTCACCTTCTAGCAATACTTTCTTGGGAACTAGTATGAAGAGATTTTTCATCATTCTTTTAATGTCAAAATAAAGACATTGGAGAAGAAATTATATTTGAAGGAAAGTGCAGCTCAGTTGTATTTGATTCTTTTAGCTGGAGTGGAGGATTGTTAAGGAAGCTCAAAGTTAATCTGCATTTATATGGATCAAGAACTGTTCAGAGCTGGAACATGAGCAAACTGAGCGGAATTTGGCTCAGACATGCTAATTCTCTTTTGATACTAATTTTACACTGTCGATTCTCCATTGATTTCAGGTGAGTGATTCCTGCTGCATAGCAGATGGACTGAAAGGAGTTCAGCAGATGGACTGAAAAGGGTTATGTTACTACAACTCATTGACTATCATCTCCTTGCTTTACAAAGTTGTATCTGTCCTTAGCTAGAATTAAAAATAATCTTGGGGGGGGTTAGCTTTTAAGCTGTAAGAAAAATGAGGTCCTGATAGTCTACAGCCACACAGAACTGTTTACAGCAGCAGCTGCAATAGGAATTGGAGACCTTGCTGTAACTGGAGACCTCAATAATTCCTCATTCTCCGGTGCTGTGATTTTGTACCTTCCTGTACTTGAGGTGATAGCATTAGGATCCTTACTGGTCATACCCTTATAGATAGTGAAGTATATAACCATTTCTGCAACAAACCTGTTGGGGCTTTTTCCCTGTCTCTCTTGCCCCCTCCACCTCCACCTCCTCCTCCTCCTCATCCTCCTCTTCCTGAGGATGTTCAAAGTATTAATTAAGAGAAGGATTGGCTTAACGTACCCTATGTGCTGATTTAGTTGCTGTCGCTCAGGTGCTCGTTGTCTGAGGGCTGCAGAGCACTTGCTCTTCAGTCCAGGAGCCTGCAGTTAATAGCAAGCCTTAACCAACTGACATCCAGGGAGTCTTTCAGTTGTTACTGCTATGCGCTGCCAATATTTCTTATTTTCCCTGTTGTTTTTTTTAAATAAACATGTCATTTTACAATCTGTGAGATGTTTCTTGTGTTTCACACTTTTTCATCTCCTAAATTAGTTTTGCGTAGCAGTTTTGCTGCCAGTTGATGATTTTTATGTGCTACTGTACCATAAAAGCCAAGTTGTGAATGAATTTGTTTNTTCTTATTTTCCCTGTTGTTTTTTTTAAATAAACATGTCATTTTACAATCTGTGAGATGTTTCTTGTGTTTCACACTTTTTCATCTCCTAAATTAGTTTTGCGTAGCAGTTTTGCTGCCAGTTGATGATTTTTATGTGCTACTGTACCATAAAAGCCAAGTAGTGAATGAATTTGTTTAGTTTGGGGCTCCATCTGTTTCAAGGAGGAGGAACCGAATTACATCTGAATGCAAGCTTTTTTTTCCTTTTTTTTAAGCCCTCCGTTCTGGTAGAGGTGGTCAAATAGCTTATGTATGAGTGAGCAGGTGGCAGGAAAGAGAGAGAATGATATTGGAAGCCAATGCTACTGAATTACATCTAGAGCTTCAAAGCATTTTTTAGGACTTGCTTTACCTAATTAAAACGCATAACTACTTGGACATGTGCCCTGTCTCATAGTATGCTGCACCGTTAAGTTATTCCTAGAGATCCATGCTAATACATCATGCTCTCTTTTGCCAAACTCCCCAAATTCAGCGGTGTGTTATAAGCTGCGCAAAAGCAGAGCCTCCCTGAAGCCAAGGTCCTGCTAAAGTGCTGCTAGCACCCAGGCGGCAGCGTTGGAAGGGCAGGATCAGTCCCAACTGCAGTAAACTGCAAGTGCCTGGTGCCAAATGTAGTGCTTCTGACTGCTCACATGGAGAGTTGCAGAATGGGAAGACAGACTCCGAGCGGCAGAGCTAAAATAGTTTTAGAAATAATATCAATTATTATTTTTGTCTGTAAGAAGTCAGCATTTTTTTTATTTAAAATGTTGCACAGATATTAATCTTTTGTGGTATAGAATGGACTCTTCTACAAGTTAACGCTTAAGCAGCTCCTTGACATCCAAGGGCATCATAGCCTTGTTAAAATCTGAGGGAAATTTATACCTCTGATTTATAAATTATGGTATCATTGCAAGAATGTATTTCACATGCAGATTCTCCCCAGATACTTTTAACAGCAGCCAGTATCTTTTACTTAGTCAATACAATTGCATTTTCTTTGTGTTGGGTTTTTTAACAACAAAACTGAAATGTCTAGTGAAATACGGAAAAATCACTTTATTTTGCTTTTGTTGAACATTTCCCTTTCCCAGCAATTTGATTTCTTTTTGTTTCCTTTGTGGTCTGTTAATGGGATCTTTTTATACAGCAATGGAGTAATAGAGGGAAAGCCCTTTATTTTAGCAACAAGGCTCTTTCTATTCTTTGCCTGTAAATCTAAGTGTGAATATACATCCTTGTGAAAACCAATCCAAATAATCTTCATGAGATGTTTAAAAACTCAATCTCAGTTAAGATGGAACAGGTAGTAAATTGTTCCTCGCTTGCAAAAATATCGTGTTAGGAATTGTCCCCGTTGGTTCCAAGGGGTGAACGTTAAAAGCCCAGCATCCATATCCACCTGCTAAGGCTGTAGTCCACTTTTCCTTGTTAGTGATGTTTCTGAGTGACTGCGACGCAGATGTGAAATGGGGAGTTAAAATTATGTCTTCAGTTTCTCATGCGTGTTTAATTATATATGTTTATGAATGAAATAGATTTTAATATCCAAAATCTGTCTTCTGTGCGGTGAGCTTTTGAAATTGCTGGGAATGCTCACCCTGACTAATGTGTTGGAGCACACGTGTTTGCTGCTAATGCAGCTTGCAGGACCGGAGTCAGCCTGTTTGAGGGCAGGGTTTGGGTTTAGTTGCAGCGGAGGGCGGAGAGCGGGCTGGGAAGCGGAGAAGGCATTTAGCACCTGTCTTGTAAGTGGATGTTTGACTCGCCCAGAACCCATGACAATGAAGCATGGAATTCACGATATGATTTTCAAGGCGCCCTAATTGGATTAGAGGGATTGTATTAAAGATGTGTTGGCTATGAAATGTTTAGAGGATTAATGCTCGACGATTTTCTTCTTAAACCATCTTTACTAATCCCCCTTGATCAGAAGCAGCTTCTGGAAAGCATTCCAGCCAGGAAGGAGTGCCCAGCCCTACCTTTCCCATCTCCAGGTTGTAATAGGCAATGCACAAACCAAAATTCTCCATTTTAATTAGGTCCAAAGTTCTTATTGTCATGAGTGCTTGTTTTTTCTAACAATGTGCATATTTACCTCCTGAACGTTTTCCACGTTAATGAACAATTTTTGCAGTGGAAGGGTGGCCTGTGCAAGAACTTACATCCGTTTCTCCTGTGTTTTGACCTGTCCATATGTGTTAAAATCTAGCTAAAGTAGTACGGTGTCATTTATTATTCAAATGTTGTTGTAACTTAGCATACCACATGAGTAATCTTTTGAAGTCTGCCAAAGGGACTAGTGTTAATTGCTTACAGTAGAATCTATTTGCTATTGGAAATGTCACAATATAATTATGGTGCATTCCTGTCTGACAAGTCATATACTAAGAGAAGATGGGTCCTCTTTTTCTTCTGTTTTGGGTAAAATTAATGCGCATCCTTTAAGTAGTACACATGGTACCAAGCTTTATTGAAGTACAAGAACTGATCCATAACTTAATTCCTGTGTTAGTATTCAGATGGACAAACGAGAAGTACCTTACATAGACCGTGTGAGGTAGACAAGGTAAGGTTATGTACTTCTTTAGAAATTTAAATTACACAGAACTGGTTCGTTTAATGCACATAATACAAAGAACAGTAAGTTGATCATACAGATTAATGCCAAGATTAACGGAAGGCACGGATCTTTGAAAAGTAGTGCTCTAATTCCCATCTAATGGTACCCACTTCTGCTCAGCAAAAGGACTTTGTCACCTGAGGAGCCTTTAAGCAGTGGGTGACAAGCTGGGGAGCTTTAAGCAGGGAGGCTGGAAATGTCCCGGCCTTGCTGGGAGTACCAGCTGAGCTGAGCCTTGTGATCTGCAGAGCTGGCAGTGGATCTGCTAACACTGGAGCTAACATCCTCGTATTGTGCTGGTTTTTTTGGCCAGAGATAACAAGAAGTAACAGGTGCTAAAGGGAAAGCCTGCAGAAATGGAATGGCCACACTTCTGCAGCTCTCTTTCTTGGGAGGAGATTTACTTTGGGTCATTTGGGAAAACCATGGCTTACTGGTGTCCTTTGACATAAAGGATGTTTGACAATAGTTACGTGTCAGCACACATGCTGAAAAACGTATACTCTGAATGCAGAAACTGCGATTGTTTCTGTGGGAAGCTAGTTTTTTAGGTGTGACTTTTTAGTTTAAGTATTTCAGTTCCAATTATTTGTTAACTAACCTACCAGTGTATACAGTGTGTGTATACACACACACGGCACATATGTATTTACGGTACATACACAGATTGCCACAGCGTGAGACCCTTAAAAGAGCTCAGCTATGTCCCAGCCCTGCAGCTTTTGAAATCCATAAAGTTTAATTGAAAGGGGTGCAGAGGAAGCAAAGCCTGACAGCTTTGGAGTGAATCTGCCCAGACACGCGCTGTTTATCTTTTCTCTCTCTTTTGACTCTATTGTGAAATTCCTGTTCATTTCACTTGCAGTGCAACTAGTGTCAGCTAAAACGTAAGGCTAAACCTTTACGTTGTACAACATGTGGACTCAAGGCACAGGTATGCGGGTTTATTTTTGCTTTTGCTAGTGTCAGTCTTTATTCTTGGTAAAATTACTAAAAAGAAAATTGGTTCTGTCCTAGCTCAAACCAGGACACCTGACTAGACCTTTTCAAATTAGCTATGTAAAATACCTGTGAAAGTCTCGACTGTTTTGTTCTGTTTCCAACATTATGTTCATAATTATCTTGGGCACAGAGTAAAGGCAGACTGTCCTTCCAATTCCGCATTCAAAAAATATGAAACAGATGTAATGGGAATCACAAAGGAAGTATTAATTTTGAGTTAGTGGACCAGATCCTCATATGGTATAAATTAACTTTGTCCTGGCCTTACACCAACCGATTACGATGATTAACTGTTCATTTCTTAAGAATATCTGGGGAAAAGATACTTTACATAGGGCTTGAAAGATGACAGCACAGTAAAACAGACCGGGAAGCCATTGATCAGGCAGGTTAACAAACATGCTTTTTTCTACCTATTCATGTCTTAGTAGTCTCAGCATTACATAAATATTTCCTGGGAGGTTATGTGAAGTAGAGACTCATTTTAACTCTGTAATTTCTTATGTTTTCACTCCTTATTGATTATTCGTGCTGTGAGCATGACAGGAAGAGATGCAGTTGAGGTTACTTATGGATGTGTCAGTCTCCAAACACACTGCAAAACACAGAAACGGGCACTGGAATCAGCAAAGGCTGTTTCAAATCCTGATTTGAGGCATGAGCCTTGATAGAGCTCTGTTGTTATTATGCTTGGGATTTGTTATGTTGCTATTGTTCCTTTCTTGTTTAATGTATGCCTTGGTTGCTCTTGCAGGAACTAGTTGGCTTTCAAGTTTCTGTTCCTTGAAGAATTAAACTTGTTGATAATTTGAGGGAGAAGAGAAAGGCTGAAATGAAATAAGGACATTTTTTATGTTTTCTTCTTGTCCTGCACAAGAAATCTAAAGGCTTCCTGAGCAGGGAAGGGAGCGGAGTGCTTCCGTGTAGAGGAGAGCTGACTCTGAAGCCCGTTGTTGGTTTTGACATGAATGGCGGTGAGCCTGTCATTGGTGTCCAATGGGATGTAATCTATCTGCAGTTAGAGGGCTGGCATCCTCTGCTCTCTAATTCAGGCCACTTAAATCAGTAATTGACTGTCTAATTTAGGTGCTCTTAGGGCAAACTGCAGGACCTCTGAGCACTTCTGGGCTTCCTCTGGGCTGCCATCACATGTGTCTCCAAGCAACAGCTGTACGCTACCAGGAGCAGACTGATGTACATGTGGTCCATCTCTATTGCCTTGGAGAAACCTGAGTCAATCAGCAGAAACGAGCCTTGTTGCCACTCTGGCCAATTCTGCCTCTATTGCCATCACTTGAACAGCCTCTTAGAGTCCCTTCTGTCTCCAGGAACTGTTTGGAGAGGCTGATGTGTTAAATTAGGCACCTCAATTATGTTGCTGCACTTGGGTGCTGTGAATCTCACCACCGTCACTGGTCAGAGGGGCGGGGGTCTGCAGGCAGCTTCATCGCCAGCAGCCCCGGCAGGAGCTCTTCAGCTGGAGGCTGATGGCCCACAGCATGCACCAGCTAAACGAGCTGCCCGGAGTGGCAGGGTAGCTCCCAGCACTGCAGTGCTGGTTTTGTAGAAACCAGAGTGCTGTTGGCATGGCTGTAGCTGTGCCCGGAAAATACAAATAGTGCATGAGGTTTTTTTTAAATGCTTCAGTTTGGGTTTATGTCATCAGTTTTCTTGGGAGAGGTGGGGTGACTTATCTCTTCTGGCAAATGCCTGTTCTCATTCATTTTGGACTGTTGAAAGGAGCATCCTTAGCAACAATCAGTGGTGGGTAAGATACCTAAACACATGCCTCATCTCATCCTTTTCATTACTTTCTGTAACCTCTCCCCTCCTAATGAGCAGGAGGTCTCCCTGACAGCAGTCACTACTGGGTGGGCGTCAGCTCTTGGGCCACAAGACCTGAATGAAGTGTCTCACCCTACAGTGAGCTCGCTGGGAGAGGAGGGTGGCTCCACACGTTAAGAAAACCTTCACACTTTATGTGTCAACCATAAAAGACAAGACTGCGTTTTTCTTTTGTCTTGCGCGTATTGTCACAGAACTGGTGCATTCAGGAATTACTCCTGGTTTCGGTGGTGAGCTGGTTGGTCTCCACGAGTTCTGACTCTGCTGGGGGCTCCACACTGAATGGGCTGCAGGGTCATCTCAAGAGCCAAGCTGGAAAAATCTTTTATTAGAGCATTTTCTTAGGGCTGTAGTGGTACAGGTACCTGTAAGTAGCGGTCTTTCTCTTTTTTTATAGTTTCCAAGAATGTTACCTCCCAAATGTTGAGTCAAACTAAGGTATAAGGTGCAAGAGGAGTGAACAGTCTTTGCAATGAGTATTTGTGTTGTTGAATTTGCTTTATATTAGCTCTCTAAAGTCCATTAATGTCATTGAATATAGTAAAAATAACCTAACGCTCACTTAGAAGGCATTTTGTATTCACCCTAGTAACACTGATTGTGATGCACTGATTGGCTGTTAATCGATGTAATAAATATTATTATTAGGAAATTCATTCTAGTTCAACATAAATTAATTTACTGTTGCTTTTCAGTGTTATTTATTTATTCATGAGAATCATTGGGAAAAGAGAGAAAATGCTTGGCTAACACACTCCAGCAAAACTGCAAATAATTGAGATTTGTCTCACAGGAATGCTACCATTTTCATAATTAGAATAGTCAGAAAAACAAGCTTGTTACTAAGATTATTGGCCTGCCTAGATAAGTATTGTAGTAAATTAAGTTTAGTGTGTGTTGCAAGTGCAGTGTAGCAGTATCTGATAATTAGTTGGTCATTTGCAAATCATAAAAATAGTCTCAGTAACTACTTNAACACACTCCAGCAAAACTGCAAATAATTGAGATTTGTCTCACAGGAATGCTACCATTTTCATAATTAGAATAGTCAGAAAAACAAGCTTGTTACTAAGATTATTGGCCTGCCTAGATAAGTATTGTAGTAAATTAAGTTTAGTGTGTGTTGCAAGTGCAGTGTAGCAGTATCTGATAATTAGTTGGTCATTTGCAAATCATAAAAATAGTTTCAGTAACTACTTGAGACTGACTGCAAAATAAAACAAAGTTTTTGTTCGAAATATGGCAGGCTGCTTCAAACCAAGTGCTCCCTGGGNTTGTAGTAAATTAAGTTTAGTGTGTGTTGCAAGTGCAGTGTAGCAGTATCTGATAATTAGTTGGTCATTTGCAAATCATAAAAATAGTCTCAGTAACTACTTGAGACTGACTGCAAAATAAAACAAAGTTTTTGTTCAAAATATGGCAGGCTGCTTCAAACCAAGTGCTGCCTGGTTTTGTTTGAAATTTAGTGGATTTAAATGTGCTGTCGCAGCATGTGCCCGCGTACACATAACCTGAAGTTCCGTGCTGAGATTGATTTTGAACAGCCCTTTGTTATCCCAGCTGCTTTCACAGGTTTTATGATGCAAACTATTTCTGTCTTTGTTCTCAAGGTTCTCATATTTCTTCATTTACAGTTAATCCTTCAATTAATGTGTAAAATGTTCACAGGGTCTTCTGGTGCAGGGTGTCTTTCTGGATTTGCTTAATGGATGATACCCGCCTCAGCTGGTTCTTCAGTGAGACTTGGGAGTGGTGCGTGCAGCACAAATGTTAAATAGCTATAACAGCAAGACGACAAAGCTGAGGTGAAAATGTTTTCTTTCAAGCTCCAAAACAGAGAATTATCTTTGTTATGTCCTTAGGAAAAGGTAGAAACAATTAATCTTCCTATGGTCCAGCTGTGAATGTGAAACAGTTTTACATGTGTCCTCTATCTTCCCACCTTCCTTCTCTCATGCACTTTATTTTTCTGTTCATACACAAGGTAGAAGTCTTCCCAGTGCAGGGGTTGCAGCGGAACTCAACCTAAATCTGTAATGGCAGTGAGTTCCCCTTTTCATATGAAGTTCTGCAGGGATGCAGAGTTGCTTACCAGTTTACAAACTCACTGTAGAGAAACTTCCAGTGATCTGAAGAGAATTGTCCAGCTGTAAGGCAGTGGCTCTTCTGCTGTGACTGCCCTAAGTTTATACCGTCATCCTCTGAGATGATTAAAGCAGACTCAAAATGCCCACATCAGCAGCCCCTTTGTTCCAAGCCAGGGTTTCTGCTCAGCATGGAAAGAACGGTACTGAAATCTGTCTCTTTAATGTTAAATGGACCAGGCATTGAGTGCTTGTAAATTATGTCTCGCTGCTTCCCACCTACCTTGCATTGATTTTTTCTTATGGGTTACTTGATCATATGAACTTACAGGGGATCATAAATTGCTTCTGTAATTCATGGTAGAGTCTGAGAATAAAAAATACTAGAGTGGGGTTGTAGAGATAAAGCATTACTGCAAAAAAAAATGAATATCCACTTTTCAATAGCAGCATGATTTCTGAAATCTTATCCAAAGTGCTCAACGCTAAGTCACAGATAAAAAATATGGGTAACAGCAATTTTAAGGAAATCTATGGAACATAACTAAGGACATTTCATTCTGTAAACCATAAGCATCCCTCTCAAATTCCTGTGCCCTGGGGACAGCTGCAGGGAAGATCATCTCAGCTGATTTCACCTCTCCTACTTTGCTGAGCAAGTTAAAACTCACTAAAAGCAGCAACACGTATGACTGCTCATGTTAATCATCTTCATCAGGAACTTGGTTTGTTTTGCTAGAGGTGAAACCCAATGCCTCTTTGAGCTGGGCGGTGGATGTGCTCAGTTCAGCTGGCACGCAGAGGTGCCCATTCCCTGCGATGCTGAACACGATCGGCTCATGCTGCTTCTTAGAGGCCCAGGAAAGGAGGCGATGGCCTGGCAGTGAGCAGGGCGTCTCTGTGACACACAGAGCTCTGTATGGCCAGTTAGTTGTCAGTATACATAGACACCAAAATTGCATATGCTGCTCAGCCCACTTTTTGGTGACTATCCTCATTTGCTAGAGGGCTCTTCTACACTGTGAATAGACCAGTGGGCATTTTACATAGTAATAATAATTAAAAAATAAAAAACAGTGCTGACCTGAAATCTTTTCTTTCGCTAAAGATGTCCATAAGGACCACCATGGAAATGAATTAATCATTTCCTAGACTGGAAGTCAAAATTGGCATCCCAAAGTTGAGATTAGTGTTGCTAAAGACAGTTTTCTAGGTTCTGGCATAGGAGAAATTGCTTTTTCATCTAAGTATGATGAACACACAGTGTGCTTCAAGAGCTACCTTAGCTTACCTCTTTGCTGGAGGGTACTGCGGGAAGATAGAACCATCCCCTCTCGAGCCCGATGGCAAAGGAGGCACTTGCTGCAATGGATCACTGGGCCTTAACTCCAGCAAGAGTTCTGGGTAAGTCCAGATAACTGTTGCTATTATCAAGCCCTCAGACAAAGACTTCTCATCAACTCCTGATGGCTCGCTGGTAAATTGCTCAGCGTAGTTTCTTATTGGTTTTATATAACTCCAACTACTTCTGTTACTGTATCTGTTACAAAAATTGGGTTTTCTAAATGAAGGAATGTGGTTTTGTTTTGGTTTTTTTTAGTCTTGTTGCCATTTGAACAAGGCAAAACTGTTCTTGCTCTAAGCAAAATGGAAAACATTTGAGACAACAGCCAAGACTGGAAATTTTCAACCTGCTGTGTTGTTATGAGTTGTGAGCAATTGAAAAGAAGGAGTTTATAGTGGAAATCTGAGTTCGGCAACTGCTGCTCAGCTGGCTGCTGCAGAAATAGTCCTGATGAAGGGAATGGGGCCGCTCCTGTGAGTTTAAGTAGGGACTGCACAGCTCTGCCTCTTTGGAGTGATTATGGCTAGTACTCCCACTATAATGACAGGGCTTCTGATTGCATTTATGGATGTATTAGCAGTAAATAGTGTGCTGAACTGCACAGCAATAACTCTTCCAATGTCCTCTATCCATTGATTCATGCTATCAAGGCAGAGCACACACACGCAGCTGTGTTCAGATGAAGTCAGCAGCATCCAAGTATCTCTGTGCAGAGGTATTCGGTATGCTGTTGAACATCCAGGACAATACCAAGCTGAGAATGGAAGTTGATGGATTGATTTACAAAAAATAATCGGGCTCACAAAATTCATTGAAACATTTCCTCATGCTGCTGGAGAAGTCTGATGATCTCATTAATTAGCAACAGAAGTAAAAGATTAGCAAGTTGGCTCTCAGTTGTATTGGTGGATGATTGAGCACAATGTGGCACCACAACAAATACGAGAATGGTTACACTATGTTTAGTATTCTGGCATTTAGTAATACTGCAATAGTTGAAGATTAAGGTCTTAATTATGAGTATTGATTTCTCTGGGCTCCAGAAAGTACGAATTGAAATTGCGCTAGAGCTGAGAACCTCCTGTTACCTGCAAAAATAGGTACAAGTTTTCCTGCTAACACACGTTGATGTCAGTCTTGTCACACTTTGAGCAGGAAGCCACAAGGGCAACCTTCACTTTTCTCAGTAAGTTTGTGAAAAGCATTTGGTCACAGAGTAAAATGCCACATTTTGTTTTCAGCGTAGGATAGCAAAATAAATATGCTTTTATACAAGGGCTAAAAAATATTTATTATGAGCTGGGTGAGCACTGCCGCTTCTGTTGAGGTTCTATGGGGCAGTTTCTCTGAAGGAAGGCAGCGTGAGAAGTCACCCTTCTATCCACCGTTTCCATTGCATAATGAAATGGCAAACTATGAGGAAGTTCAAGACAAGTCGTGCTGCTTCCAGGCCAGAGCTGCTGTTTAACCTGTGCCAGATGGCCATGAAGAGGGCACTCCATTCACTCTCCCCACTCACTCATACATGCAAAGCTGTTTCTGAGGCTAGACCTGTGCTCCCAAGATGTAACTGTAACATAATATTCTTCAAAGTTTTTGTTTTACCTTGTATTAACATTGTGGGCTTTTTATCACATTTTATAAAACGCCAATCTGCGTAAGTTATGCTAGAAAAAGGAATTCCCTAAACGCATAGGAAAGTTCACTCGACAGGCCATGCCCGTGCTCAGAGAAGCTGTCTCGGTGAGATGGGGTGCAGCTCCAGTCCCACTGAGACTGCCCCAACGACTGGTGCAGGAGGAGGAGACGGGAATTCTCCTCTGTTGGCTTGACTCATTTTTCTTGGAAAAGCAGATGATGGCATGTGGAGAGGTGACGGGTGTTAGTGAAGGCGGAGTGTACGGAGTGCCGCAGAGAAGGGAAGCTGCCCGTGACTCTGCTGTAGCTGGTGGGCAAGAAGGAGGAAAGTGAGCAGAGGTGAAAATATTGTCAAGGACTGTTTGGGACCAGGGAGAGAAAGAGGGTCTTTGCAACTGCTTTTTTGTTGGACTGAAGTGACTGAGGGTGGAGACTGCTTGAATTAGCACCCTGTGTGAGCTTTAGTGCTTGTGGCAAATGGCAATGTAGCGATGGCACTTAAGTAGCTATGAAATGCAAGTACCACCTTAAAATCCTGTCAGATTTTTATCACTGCTGAATAGTACAATGTTAAATGAAATCTGATGCATCTTCTGTGACTTCTGTCCCAACAGCTAGAAAGGGCTGTGCTCCTACATGAGAGGCGGGTTGTTAATATGCAGGCATTAACATGATGCGCAAGACTTGATATCCACAAGTTTTATAGAAATGCAGTGGCTAAAGCTATTCAGATCTTGATGTGCTTCCTACAGCTCTGAAGTCCTACTGTATATTTTAGTAAGCAGATACTCAACTGAATGTTTCCTGGCAATATTTGCAAACCAGGCTGGTTCTTTCTCAGTGGTGTAGTCTGCAAAATAGAAGGTGCTCATCAGCCACGGGCTAAAACCAGGGAAGTAACAGTGTAGAGCAGGAGGAGCAGATATTCTGACAGATGGAAAAAATACAACATTCTTACCTTTGTGAAATTCCAGGCAGCCAAGAATAGGATTAGATTAAAGAAGCCGTAATAATATGCAGGTGGAAAATGGGACTATAAAAACCTTAAAGAGAAGGAAGGAAGGAAGGAGCGCATGGAAAAAGAGATTAGAGTAGGAAAATAGCAGAGAGGAAAATAAGTCACTACAGGAATTTATTAGAGAAACCTGATGAAGTGAGGCGGTATTTCAGGTGAAAATTCAGGAGGATTTTGTTCTCCATAATTGCTAGATAAATGATAGTGTGGATCTTGAAAGCAAGTTAGATTAAAATAAAAGACCCACAATATGGCTATTTTAAATTCCCCTCACCTTCTACATATCATTGCAGAAAGCCGCTAATTTCAGAAAAAAAGTATCCAAAAATGTAATGAGAACCACTAAAAATATTTGAGTCCATTGATGGGACATCATCAGCTTGAAATCAGAGCAGTTTGAAAGAAAAATGGGTTGGTTTAGCATTTGCAATTGACCTTCATTCCCCTGTCACTTCTCCTTGCAAGCACATTTTCTTTCTTTCACAGTCCCTTTCTGTCACTGTGCAAAAGCCCTAAGCACACGCATTGGGAAGCTCATCAGCTGTGTGGGAGGAACAGTAGAACTGAGCAGAGGCGAGTGGCCATAATAAACAAGCTGAAAATGATAGAAGAAATGAAAGTTAAGCTTTTTTCTCAGCTTTTAATGCTGTTCATCTGAGTCTTATTGAATTGGTGGTGGAGGTTTTTTAAAGAAATACCATTTAAGTTGTTGGTGTCCCATTTGAAGTTGAGCGACTCACGGGGCTAGAAATGTCCTCATGGGTAGTCTGAATACAACCGGGGGCAATACAGTTGCATTAATTTACGAGCAGTACTGCTACAGATAGATGTTCCTTGAGGAGCTGCACAGAGGTAAGGATCTTTTACATGGGGCAGTGAGCCTCTGGGACTTTGTAGGCTCTTCACTGTTCAGTATCTATATGTATTCCTGGATAAGTACATAGCTGCCTTTTAGCCCCTTACATAGCCCAGCAAAGAGCCTGCTTCCAGAGACCTGGTACACCTTTTGCACATGCAACTTCCCTGGACCTCCAGGATGGAAAGAGCGGATTCTGACTTAAAGCAAGAGTGCTAGGGAAGTACTGCTGAGGGGGAGAAGCTTGAAGGGAGGGTTACGGGACCTGGTGAAACCATCCCTTTCCGGGCTGTGCTGCTCCCACTGCAGCAGGACCTCTCTCGTTGTTGTCTAAAAGGAGTGTTTCAGTTACTCAAGGCCATTTCAGTACAATTAAGGGGATCAAATTGTTTAGGTGACCTGGAACAGTGCTCTGCAAACTTTCAATGGGTCTGTTTTTTCTGACTTTGTGCTACTCACTTTAATAAGGAGAAGATTCAATAACAAGGATTAGACAAAGGCCGCCTTCTATGTCCAACTTTTGTTTTGTAATTAATACATTTTTTAAAAAAAAAGCTTTTGGTATTGTTTACTTTTATCAACATATGTTTCCAGTTTCCAAAATCTGGGGAAAAGTGTCTTTCCCTCTTGGTTACTCTCTTCTCACACTTGGCAAATGTCTTCTTTCTTGTTGCTTGTATCGAATCAGGCGGACATGAGCATGGTTTTTTAATAACTGTAGCAGATGGTTTGGAAGGCACAGCGGGCTTCGTGGCTGACCAGTGTGCCCAGGTGCAGCCTCAAGTTGCTCCTGCAACCTAGCGCAAGGCTTTTGTGTCACCACTGTCTGCGAAAGGAGTCTAGGGATGGTGGGTATGTGGAGGTGGGAGGAGAATGGAGGCATCCCAAAGGCGCTAGTGCAGAAACCGGGTATGACTTATCCAGTTACATTCCTTGGTGTTTTAGGAAGAAACAGAGGATCCATCACAAGCTGAAAAGAGGATGGTTGAGCTAGGAGCTTCTGGGGGTTTCATTAGCTGTTAGAAGATTTGCTTGTTAATCTCCCAAGTTTGCTAAGGATCTTTTCCTGAGTTACCTTCTAATCAAGTCACTCAGGAAATTCTAATTTCTAATAGTATAAATATCTTTCCTGGACATCTAGAATCTGCTAAATGGCATCAACGTATCTCTAACTCACTTGGACACTTAATTAACTCACCAGGCTTTTGTCGGGAAGGTAGGAAAAAACAGCTTTTCTGATGATGAGGGAAAAAATAAAGTGATTAGTAGTTCCTCTAAAAGAGTGTAAAACCCAAATTAGTTGTTTTTCTGGGAGCACAGGGGAGACACCACTTTCAAACAAAGCAGGTTAAAGTTCTATCCCACCTATGGTTGTTAGTGTGGCCAGGGAGATCAATTGAGCTGATTCTTTAATGAGAACATAGGCGTGCGTTGAGTTTGAAGTATCCTATTTGGGCAAAGCGTTGCATATGGTTGAAGGCAGGTGTGATAACGTTCTGACGCATGGTAGCAGCTGCTGCTTTTAGCTGGTTCAGCTTGTGCGTGGCCTCTTTCAAATCTTTACTTGTAGCAGGAAATGAATGTTTGACGCCTGCCCATGTTCACATGCATTTCCAATAATTAAATAAATATTTTCAGTATAATCAGAAGTTCAGACTTTTTGAGATTGCCAAATGAATTTACCTTTTAGAGGAAATAAATCAAAGTAACAACTCAGATCTTAGAACTTTGAAAAACCGTACCTTTTTTTTTCGGGAGTTGAGGTGGGGACAGGAACACTAAGTAACTTTTGAGACAATCATATTGCCTTTCATTAAAAAAGAAGTTAAAGTATGCAAGAGGAAAATTAGGGCAGGAGGGGGTTTCTGAGCTTTGAGCCACTTTCCTTCCCTGTTCTGCTTATATTCAGGTTCTTCCCAAGTCATTTTTGTTGAGAAAGGTCCTTACAAGGTTAGAGCACTCGAGAGGTTTTCTAACTGAAGAATGAATGTCAGGTTTTGGATAAAGTAGTTTTTTTCTTACATTGTGTTCAGGGTTTTGAGTTGAAGAGCTGTTATGCAAATGAAAAACAAAGCCCTTTAAATTCTTGAGTAAAAATATCCCTCAGTACATCCTGTCTCAACACTGCAGTGTTTGCTTTAGAAAACGGAGACCAGAAATTCTTCCATTAAAATAAAAATGAACATAAATTTTAGATAGAATTGTAAGAGATCCTCTCCTACAAGAAGGACTGAAGTTATGCAGGTTGCTATTTAAATATTTCAGGATACATCTGCTGTTACAAATAAATGCTATCAGTCGAGATAACCCTCAGCAGCTGTTAAGTAACAGTTTCACCAGCTTCTCAGCAGAGCTGTGCTCATCACGGGAACAAGCATCTTTTGATAAGCAGGGGATTTCATTTCTCGCGGAGCAAGGAGGGAAGTTTGCCTGGGCAGTTTTTGAATAGTTTGAACAGTGCTTAGAAACTTTGAGGTGATTCCGTTGAAGATGCAAGTGTGCGTGCCCAGGTGGGGCTTGGTCCGACTCGTAAACATTTGGGTTCTTATCCATGTTCATGCAGCCTTATCCAGGTTGGGGCACACAGGCAGGGCTGTGTGGGGAAGGCTGGCATGGCTGGTGCCCGTGGGGTGATGACCTTGTACAGTGACAGAGGAGAGGAATATGATCTTGATGGCATGCAGACTGGCACCCCTCGGGAGTTCTTTCTTCGCCTTAGAAACTACTTTTGAAGAAAGAGCCGAGGTGAAATGTGTACTGCTCTCTTGCCCTGTGGATACACTCAGAGATGTCCTGTGTTTTGTTTTCGAACAGGAAAAGCCAACAACAATGTACAGTGGGATGAGGACTCCGTAGAATACATGCCAGCCAACCCAGTCAGGATCGCATTTGTCTTGGTTGTTCATGGCAGAGCTTCTCGGCAGCTCCAACGCATGTTTAAGGCTATTTACCATAAAGACCATTTTTATTACATTCATGTTGACAAGGTAATATATCAGTGGTTATAAATTGCCTGTCTCGCCATCTGTCAGTCTACCCATCTTTGTCGTCTTCTTCGTCTTCTCTTTATCTCTGCTGCATAGAGTGCATGTCACTTTTTGTCTCTCCATCTATGTTTGAAGCTTCTTTTTCTTTTCTTTCTTGTTATCTTCTCTGTGTAACAGCCTTCATTTCTCCATATGTGTCTATGAGTATTTCTCCATGTCTGTCTGTTGTACATTTGGTTAATAGTAATTGATAAGTTGATGCAGAGTGACAGTGGTGGCCCACTGGGTGGAGCGCCAACCCGAGGTGTCTTGGGCAAGTTACTTTACTTCACACTGTAACAGGGAGGTAGTAACATTCACCTCCTTTCTGAAAGCCCTTCAGGATCTATTGATGACAAAGGATAAATAAGAGCTAGTTGCTAGTTACACTAATTAGTGATTACTGTGGTTGTAATAAAAAGAATTAAACAGAGGTGTCTGTGCATTTCCAAATTAGCATCTAGCACAAGAAGGTTGTGTGCCGTAGCAAGTGAGGGCAAAGCAATGGCAATGCTCAGTGAGTCAGTAAGTAGAGTCGGTGGTTAGTGAATACAGGGAAGGACAATTTTGGACAGAGTAACTTGAATGTATTACTTCTTTCTCCTGTAAAGCGATCCAATTACTTACACCGGCAAGTGCTCCAGTTTTCCAACCGGTACCCAAATGTGAGAGTCACTTCTTGGAGAATGGCAACTATCTGGGGAGGAGCAAGTCTTCTGTCCACCTACCTGCAGACCATGAGGGACTTAATGGAGATGAATGACTGGCCATGGGATTTCTTCATTAACCTCAGTGCTGCCGACTACCCAATCAGGTACAATGAGTATTTTAAGAATGTACATGTTTCATTCCTAAAGGAAAGATGTATTGGCTATAAGGGATGACATGTCCATGCTGTGCTGCAAGAAGCAGAGGTCAGAGGGGCAGTTTCTTCTGTCTTACAGCAGAAGTCTCCTCTTGATGAGGCTGGTGTCTGACAGCCACACTTTAGCCAAGGAGATGATCACCTGCGTGTCTGCTGCTTACCTAGGAGGGACAGCGGCTGTGAGCAGGCTAGCAGCACTGGTTTTCACTTTTACTGAGGAAGCAGGGGCTGCTCTATTTAGTTATTATTTGCAGCAAGGGGCACCTGCAAGAGAGGACGAGTAAAGTAGCAGGAAGTACTGGAGCTCAGCAACCAAACGCCAGGCATGGAGAGATTCCTCCCTCCCAGCGCTCTGATCAACGGTTTGATTTGATGTCTCAGAAAGTGTTGAAGGTATGAATATAGATTCAGTGAAGGTAATGTTCTCCTCTTCCTCTTTTTAGTACTTTTTCTGCGGAGGATAGTGATAGTAGAAGTGACAAATAAGTTGCTAGGAGTCAATTATATCTTCAGCAGCAACCGTTGCCCGAATATCTTTATTCAGGAAAAAAACATCACACAACACCACCTGACAAGGCTCGTGATTTTAAGTGAAATGATATTGTTTCTGGATTTACATAACCCAGGCTCCACAGCTGCATTCCATAAGGTTTACTACATTGTGCAAAACTAGATAGTCCGTAAAAAAAAAAAACAAAACAAAACAAAAACCCAAACCCACACCCAAAAAAGACCCAGCCCTCCAAAACCCAAGTGTCCTTGTTGGGTTTAGGCTGTAAGAATCATCAAGAAGAGGGAAAGAGGAAATTGTTGTGACTTCTGCTTCCCTGTATGTTGAAATGGATTGATGAAAGGGGAAGTAAATTTCTTGGGTGATTTTCTGATGAGGGATGACACAACATGCTTTTAATACTTTTAGAAAAGAAATATATTGGATGCTTTCACTGCCTTTTGCTGATGAAGTTTCCGCAAGATCTCACTCAAAGTATGAGTCCCTTCCTGAAGCTGCTACTCAGTCAGAAATCTCTCCTGAAGTGAAAAATTAAAAAACCCATGAGCATATGCCTTAGGAAGGATTTTGTGAGAACTGACAAAAGGCTTTATTGCTGGTGCCCATTTCTAAGCGCTGTCAGTGAAATGCAACATATTTTGTGGAGAAGAATTAGGGATGAGCACAAGAGTCACAGAGACTGCATTGATATTGAAACATGGGGATTTGAATTAAGAAACCACAATATTTCACGTTGCATCCAATTTAAACACTTTTGGTGCCCAACGGGAAGAGACCTAACAATTTTGACATATTATCCTTGCTTGTAATGGAGAGTATGTAGTTCTCTGTATATATCTCTTGAGTTTTGGGAAAAGTTAGCTTGTTATTCACTGTCGTTCAGTTTCCCGGTGACGAATGCTGCACTGATGCTAAAAACTAGACTAATGCAAGACCATAAAGGAAGAGGTAGGTGACGGCACTTTGAATCAAGTAAGATAAGTAAATCGTAGGAGAATAATTGCTGAAGGTCTAGTACAATTGTAGACTAGTTCCAGCAGATGTATCCAGTTATCCTTCTGTGGTGTTGAGTCCACCCTAAACATCATGTAATGCTGAGACCAGGACCTGTGGCGGCCTCAACTGCTCTTAGTTTCCTGTGGAATAAGTTAAACCACAAGGCCAAATGGGATCAGTCACTTATAGACATGGCCATAAACAATCACTGGATTTGTTGAGTAGACTGTAGACAGTTCGGTGTTAATGGCTTCTTTGTAATAATGCCGTGGTGTCTTGCAGTCATTCAAACTCTAAACAAGTGCCATTCAGCTGAAAAAATTCCAAGCACTCGTTTCTTCATGGGGGAAATTCTTGAAGGTCATGCTTCTCCATTGCAGCCGCTCTGAACTGCATGGTGGGCTCTTGGCAGCCAGGCAGGCGGCTGAAGTGCTCGCTTCCCTTTCTGTCAAAGTATTCTGTTACCAGAACCGATGGAAATGTGCTTCCTCTCCACACCATGCACAACAAAAAGTAAAAGTAAAAAGTAAAAAGCCTTTTTCCGTGCTACAACTTTAATGACAGTGACTTATAGGTACTGTTAATTTTTTTTGAATATGAAATATTACGGCTATAAACCCTGGAAAACGTTGTCTCATCAAATACATATATGAGTCCATTTCATTTTCATAGTGGAGATGCTATAAATTAAATTCTTTGTAAGCTTTAGGAGGGCATTACCTCTCTACATACCCCATAGAGACCTGATTGTTTTTGCAGGAAATAGTAAATAGGGTGTTGGAAGGGTTTTCTCCCTCTTTCAGACCTCATGCCGTGATTTGTCAGATAATGGGCTAGGGGCAGTTTACGCTTCTCTCACTGGTTAGTCATATTGCAGTGGTTTTTGCTAGGTCTCCCTGCATAAGAGCATATGAATTTTGTGGATTAATAGTTTTTATCCAGAGCTGCTTCACATTAAGCTTTTGCTTCCCATCTGCCATTCCATCTGTAACACTGAAACCTTTACTACTTCTCTTCTGATAATAAAAGCTAATCCAGCCTTATAAGTCAGAAAAACACATTCAGTATGTGGGGTTAATGCTATATGATGAAGCCTAAATCTGTCTGGGAAGCAGTCTGGTATGTTTGTAGGCTACATTACAATTGCTAGGAGCCCTTCATCCTTCAGAAGAAATGTCTAGAAGCAGATGTCAAAGATCACACTATATAAAGGTGGGGGGGGGGGGGGGGGAAA
>VZSC01006302.1:484980-496278 GCA_013398225.1 Steatornis caripensis | reverse complement strand
AATGTGGCTCTTTCTCCCAATTTTTTTTTTTTTTTTTTTTAATAGTCCCGACTACTGCCAACTGGTCAAAACTTTAGATCTTGAGATATTGTGGAAGCTTTGACCTGGTGGTGCAGAAGTTCAAGATCTATATTTTGCTGTGCAATCCCAGGTAGAATTAGTGGCCTGTTGGCTTTTACGGTTGAATACCTCATTTCTGCTCGTCCTGCACAGCACTGTTAGTCACAATGCGTTTATATGATACTTCTGAATATCTCTCTGTGTAAACAGTGGTGCTGAATACCATTGACTGTGTTTGTGAGCGCGCTTCTGTAGTTCCAGGCTGATCGGAGGGGATGAGGCCCTAAATGGTTCATTGTAGCACACATTCCACTCAGCCGCACACCATTTAATTATATCCATCATTCAGCATTACTTGATGAACCAGCTGTAGGCACAATCATCCCTAACCTTTCATCAGGATAATTGCTCTCTTTGCCGCATTAGGAACTGGTTTGGGGCCAAGTCTTTTCCAAATACAGAGTCGATCTCTGTTTAAAAATTTGCTGCCCCAAAGTAATTTCTAGCAAGTAATCTTGCAACGAAGCATTCTTGGGGCAGCTGAAGACTAAAAGGTCTATAAACCCGAATTGGTTAGTTGTATCACATTATGACTTGGAATAATTGGGGCAGCCTTGGAGGATGTTTTAGCACTGACTTAGATCATTGTATTCTGAAGATGGGGTGTGCCATGCCAGTCAGGTGCGAGGTAGCTTCCAGATGGTTTCCATGGCAAGGACTTGCAGGAACCGTGCTATGTGTGCTCTATGAGGGTCAATATCATTGCTAAACCTTTGTGTAGGTGGTATCGTGTAGGCACTGCAACCGTTCCCGCGGGCTCAAGTCATGTTGCTGATGGCAGCTACAAAACTAGAGCTGAAGGCTGAAACACCCTGATCTTTCTTCTGCAAGTGAAACTGGTACACGTGGTGTGTTAAGAGGTACCAGTGCTGGGTATCATCACAAAGTGCCTGGAGAGCCTCCAGGTTTGCGAACCATTGCAACCCAGGAGGGGAGAGGCAGCCAGCATGTCGCTCCAGGTCACCTCATGTCCGCTGGGCAGTAGGGCTTGTCAGGGCCAGGAGATCAGCGGGTGACAGACTACCTAGCTGAAGTTCACATGCCTTTTTTTATAGTCTTTTCTTGGATTGAAGTGAACCACTAGTTCCCTTCTGATCTCGTGATTAAATAAGACACCATTAGTTGCAGCTCTGTTGAGCACAGCAGTGAGTGAGAACACCAGCCTCCCACCCTCCCAGTTGTCTCCTCATCAGCCCCAGTTATAGCAGTTAATGGATCTGTATGCTCCCTTTGTAGTTTTCTTGCTCAGGCATCCTCTCTGCCACATGCATGTGCCCCTCATCCCAGCGCTGCATACTTCACTGACTTACTCCAAAACAGTCCCAACGAAGCACAGGGCAGTTCATCAGCTGGCACAAATTGTCAAAATAAGATTATTGCTCAGCCTAAATAAAAGTAACAAAATGTGACCTTCTGTTGTTAAAACCAATTAAGTTTCCTTCCATCAACTCTCAGTTCATTATCCCTTTCACCCCCCAGGCCCTGTTCTTCCATCTTTTCAGGCTTGGTACAGAATTAATGTTAAATCCTATTAGCCTGACCCCATTTTCCCCATATTGCCTTCTGGTCCTTTGAATTGATGCGCTCCGACAGGTTGATTCAGCAGCTCAGGATCAAAGGGAGTGGCAGGTCCACGAGGAGCTTCGGGAAGGGCCTGGTTTACTCTAATTCACTTTTCTTTTAAATGAGGTTTGTGAAAGGGCCTCAGTAGCGGGGTCTCACCGGGAGGAGGAAGGGTTCTAAGCTGCATCCCTGACACAGAGAGCACCGTGGTGGATTCCCACCACTCATTTCTTAGGATAACTATTTAGGAGATTGAAGCTCATCATTGGATGAGCGTATATTCCCTCTTGCCTTTTCCTTTGAAAATATGGGATGGAAAAATAAATTTCTTCACCCAGATACATTTTTTCCCACTGCATCAGAAGAACCATCTGCTCTCAGAGCAATGTGAGACTATGTTGGCCACTTTTTGTCTAGGTTTATGCTGCAAATTAAACAGGGAGATGGCAAGACCCGGTACCAATATTGAGTGACAAAGCTATACATCACGGCCTCTCGGAAGGCGCTTTCCTGCTCCCTTTTCCAGCAGTGGGATGGTGGTCTCATGTTTCCTGCCGCTTGCAAGCTTAGGATGAGTGCTTTCCATTTCTTTATTGACATGAAGTGTTGGGTAGCCAGTGTGTCGTGTGGCAGCAAGGAATGTGCCTGGTGAGCTTTGCAAAAGACACTGGAGCAGTGCATTTGGAAGGATGCCTGCAGCGCTTTCCCCTGCGTGGAGCCAGGGGATGGACCTGCAAAGAGGGACTGTGGCGAGGTGGCTTCAGCGGGGAGCCGTGTGTGCAAGGAGGAACGTTTTCCTGCAGAGAGCTGCTCTTTGGTGTTTTGCCAGGCTTGTGCTGATTTTGAAGGTGTTGTGGGGAAGACGTGATCGAATGGCTCTCACACCCTGATGTGACAAATGGGGGAGGGTGGGGGGACGAGGTGAATACAGCCCATCAGAGCGAGAGCAAGTTACATCTCAGAAACTGAGAAATGACCAAAATTTAACATTTAAGCTGGAAACGTGGCACCTTAACAGCTGTATCCAGAAAAGCAAAGATTTCTCCTGAGTCAAGCTGCCAGACTGTCGCAGCTGATTGAGGAACACGCAGCCCGCCATGATGGACTTTAAATCCAAGGTGGATCTGCTGGGTAGATCCATCCCTGGCACGCAGCCCGGCCTAGCCTAGCCTAGCCTAACACCTGTACACGTGTCACCCTCACGTTATCCTTCTGCATGTGACGATGAGGATCCTAGCCCCAAGGTGAGACGTCTTTGCGGGGAGGACTGTGCACATGGCCGCGTTTCTTCACAGATGCCGGAGAGTCTTCTCTCTGTCGGGACAGCAGGATCGCACCCCAGACTGACAGGCTCCACGATCTGCAGGCAGAGCTCTGCAGCGATGAGCAGGGTGGAGAAGGCAGCATGTTAATACTGCTTGTGACTGAGTTTACTTCACATAAAACATTCTCAAGGTCTCTTTCATCCCCCTTTCTTGGAAGAAAGTGAGCATTTTTAATTATAATTACTCAACCTAATGAACAAATCATTTTTCTTATTGACTTGTACAAATAAAATTTCAGGTGGATGCGGGAATGTGTAAATTAGGTGAAGTGAACGGTTGCTTTACATCTGTGCTCATATTTAATTTTAATTTCTTCTCCTACAGAAAACTCTTGGTAATTTGATTTTAGAGATGGTGAAAAAAATTGCTGGATATAAAATATGCCGTCTAAAATATACACGGTATAAACAAACAAAAAGACTATTCAGCCCAATATCTAAATTTTTTTCTTTTAAGCAAAGTCTCACTAATTTGAGTAATGGATTTGATCGTTTCTGCAGCTCACTCTACTTGCTTATTTAATCAGTGATTATTGTTTTCATCAGAATGGGATGTATCGGGTAGGCAGATGAGGTTCTACATGAATATGCAATGGCAGACAAACACTGAAAAAATGCAAAGCAGGGAGTATCGTTCTGTACTAAATAAAATCCCAGTGCTTTGATAAACCTAAAAATCTATCATGTTTATTTTTAATAATTAAATATCTTTGGGTATTAGCAGCTAGTTAGGCAAGTATTTCACTACTGGTTTGGGTTTTTTTAGATACTTTTCGGCAAATATCTTAAGTGGGCTCGGTTCTTTTTGTGAGATAGGGTAGTCATGTCTGTCTGAACTCTTTGTAGTGCTGCATCCTGACAGATGATATCCCAGCATCCACAGGAGATGGCTTGTGTTTTGGTCCATCACGAGTTTGCGTGTTAGCTTGTTAAATGTGGTAGTTTTCTATACTGATCTCTGCATTGATGCAGTTGATTAGTAATGGAATGGCTTGTTACTGTAATAACAGGTAAAGGCAACTTTGTGAAAAGTAAGTTATCTTGGCAAATACATTTCAGCAGCTGTTAGAAGTGACGTAGTAACTGGCGGCAATTACATTTTCTGTCACTCTGACACATTAATGAATGGGCCTTCTTCAAAAAACATGGTTGTTCGGGAACTTTTCCTGTGGAGAATTACCTGCTATGAAACATGTAAGCAAGGAAAAACAGAGCAGCTCTCAGAGCGATAGGAACACAGTGCTTATTTTCATCTGTTAAAATGCTATCCACACATGCTAACAACATATCTTCACAGCCTAATCAGTCTAGCCTCTAAACTGGGAAACACCACAAAACTTTTGTTACGATTTGCCATGGCCCGTTCCAAGAACACAGAGGCAGGTTCATGATCTAGCCTACGCTCGCGTAAACTGAGTACACTGCACTGATTTTGGAGCATTACAGATATGAAAACAGTCTTTTGCATAGGGCTTTATCAGCTGGAAATAGGATAGAAAATGTCTTTTTTTCTTTGATTAAAGGAATTGCAAGAGGGAACTTGTCTCACTACTGAAGGTACTAAGAATATTAGTATTTTAAGGAACAAAATAATGGTAGTTTGTGTAGTGCTTTCTTCCAACACGCACCTGGTAGAACAATGGGCAGAAAGTGCATTTACCAATGTTTCTGTCATTCCACAAGTTATTTTTTCTAGTGGGAGAAGATGCTTATTGTCATCAAATTTGTTAAATGGGAATCATTGAAAAGAGAGAAAACACCCAAGATGTTGGGTTTTTTTTCCTTGCAGGGTTAAAATTAAGTAAATAACATCGTTAAATCTAGACATTCCGGGCATGAATCCTCTTTAAACGTGCATCTCATCTCATAGCAACGTGGCTTAAAGCTGTGTAGCTAACCTATCAGGTACACAGTTGCTTCCTGCTCAATGTCTATCAAAATGGTCATTTATGTCAACACTCAACTTCCTTGTAGATGGAAATGTAAAATATGATAGACCTTTGGTAGTGTAATAATAAAATAGCCTTTCCGCACTGGATTTTCACCAGATAGCGTGTGTTCATTAGCTTTGCACTCTGCATTCAATCACTTCATACAGTCTTAATAGAAAAAGGTTAAAAGCATTCAGACTTGGGCTCATTGATGTCATCCACCTAACCGGTGCGGTTTTATCATGAAAATCACAATTCTCTCCATTTATCCTAACCACAGCTGTCTTGAAAAGTTGCTGACTAAAGAGTTAAGGGCAGCTATTAGTGGAAGGTCAGCTAAAGTGACTAGGAACATTGGCCTCCTTGTACTTTGTCTGAACCCATCTGGCTGTGTGCGATAAGTTTCCCATGAAGTTCTTTGCAATACATGCAAGCTCACCTGTCCCTGCTTGCACTGATGCTTCTCTTCCCTTTGTGTCATTAATTTGGGAAGAATTCATTTTGAACCAGAGTAATGGCTGTTGTTGTCTTGTCTCCTGAAAGTCTGCCATGTGGCTTGGAGAGTAAATATGGACAAGAACAAGTAATTGATTATGCTGCTCAGGGGAGAGCGGAGCTGAGCTGAGCTGTAGTGTTACTGCCGAGGATCCTGGCCCGGCTCCGGAGCAGCAGCTGTGCCGCTCCACGGGCCCCCCCTTGGACCAGAGTCAGACATCTTCCAGTCTGCTGCTGGAGAATGTTGCATGCTGTCAGCAAAGGCAAGAGAGACCCAAAACACATATATGGCTTATCCGTTACACGCCTGTAACCACAGCAGCGATGATAATATTTAACCATTGAGTCTACCAGAGAACAAAAATTAAAACAGAAGGTGGTATGTTAGGCTAATTTTTTTTCAGTTTGCAGATCTATGTTGGTGGGATCAAAAGCCAAAAAAGGCTGGAAACAAACTATAAATGTGCCGGAACCAAGACAAACAGACTAAAATATGGCTAGACAAATTGCTTGTGCTCCAGGCAGACAGAGACTAAAGCAGGGAGGAGGCAAGCATGGCAGCTCTCTCTCTTAAAGAGCTTTCACAACTTTTTCTCTTTTTTTTTTTTTTTTTTATGCCCACGAACAGAAACTTCTGCTTGTGAACATGAAATGCGCCAATGCCAAAAGGAAATCTACTTACTCAAGATTGACACCTTAGTTTAGGAGAGCCAACTCATGTTTGGAGCTGAGATAATGCTGAGTAAGCATCAAAACTTTGGGTTACTTATCCAAAAATGCTAAGTATTTTGGATCAGGCTATAATATGAGGTGTCTAAACCCCACCTTACTGTATTTTCTCTTCACCCATCTGTGTTATTTTAATTTCCAAATACAAATCGTGGGAATGCCAGCAAGGCTTTATAAACATTTTTTGCCAGCACTGATAAAAATGAGCTTTCCTCCATACATGCAGTGCAACTAAACTGCCATCTCTTGTGAATGTAGTGCTAAAGGAGTTTTGCTTTACTACAGCATATACCTTTAACAAGTTTTCAAGCCCTTATCTAAGTTAGACACGCGTCTCTGCCTTTACTTAAAAATATTTGTTGGAAATACGCAATTATAGGCCTTTTTAGCAAAGTCTGCCAGGCACTCAAGCTCTGGGCTAGCAAGATGAAAAAAAAAGAAACTAGTGCTGATGTGCTGATCATTCATAAACTTAAATAGAGAAATAAATGGAAAATTGTTTAGAAAATCAGGGTGAAACGGTTCCTTCCTTTCTAGCAAAATGCCTCTGTGTTTAATGCATCAATACCAGGTTATTTAGGGAATAATTTGTCCTGCCTGTAGCTGATTTTCTTTGATTAGTTTCATGTGTACCAGGTTCTGTGCAGTTGCACATTTGGAAGGAGCTTCAGAAGCTTTTATTATTCAAGTGCTTTTTCAGTGCATTCATTGTTGATAAGCATATGTATAATCTAGGCTAGCAATTGCATAAAATTAGATTTATGAAGGAAAACTACTTTAAATGATGTGTTTCATAATTTTACTGTAAAATACATAGGCTGCTTTAAAATTGGGAAAAAAGAGCTGCATATGACACGGTATTACAGGGTAGTGTTTTTCTTATTTCTTTTTATTGCCGCAGTAGGGACGCTCAGAAAATGTCGTTGTCACAGACGGATGAGTTCTAAGGTCACTTCAGAGGTGCTACTGGGTCTGAGGGGATTTTAAAAAAATGTTTCGTAAACGTCAGTGAGTTAAATCTCAAATCATCGGTGAGTTGTGTGATATACTTGTGGTAGAGACGGACAAACTGAGGCACAACTGGATTGACCTCCCTGGAAAAATCTGCTTAATAAGTGTACTTGTACGCCTGAGAGATCTAAGATCAGTTAAAGGACAGCCCTCAGCTCTTAATCCTGTGTGTAAGCATTGCACATGCTGCTTCTTAACACATGGACATGTAGACCCTTACCCGTAAAGTAATTTATGAGAATACAGTGTGAAAGTTGTACCGTTTCACAAAAGCTACAAGTGTGCTGCAGTTAAGCCCATGCCGTTACGTGCTTTACTGGATCAGAGACACAGCGGTTGTGCTGTAGTGTGATGTGTTTGAGAAGATCCTGGATAATTTAAATGCTTGTGTTGAAATTGCACTATAAAATAATTGGAAATTGAGTAGGTGACTTTATGCGCAGCAAATAGCTAAAGAAAGTCAAAAGCAACAAGTTGAAAAATTTTAATGAATGCATGTGCTGAGTATTTTATTATCATAAAAGCTGTATTTCTATTAGCTGATACAAGGTTGGAGTTTTTCATTAGCCAGAGGCATTTCGGGGTTTCATGGGATATAGCTGGAAAACATTTCAAACAAACGAATATTCTATTTTAAAAGAATAATGAGATGTTGAGGGTTTTTATAAACTCCAAACTTTGCTAAGCCAATATCTCTAATTAGATGAAGGAACTCTATAGAGAGGCTTTGCATCAATGGCTGTGCACATAGCAAATGTTTTAATCATTTACATATCAAATACTGCTGGCAGTGTTTTGGCTGCAGTCCAGGGCTGTAGATAGTTTTAATCACATTTGTTCGTTAATCCTTGGTGGAATTCTCTTATATGGTTTCTTTAGGATTTTCATTTAAGCATGTGCTGCTGCTTGTCAGCAGTGGGCTTATTTATTTATTTTATGAGTGCCATCTGAAGCCTTGAATTTATAGAAAATAGGTTGTGGAGTGGCTCAGGAAGCAGACGACGGAGCGTATTCTTTTTCTCTCAGTAGATCTCCTTTGTACGCAAGCATTTATGGACTCTCACTAGGAACAGGTTTATTCAGCAGTGTGACATTTAAGGAAGACTTTCACTCTTTTGTGACTATGTTAGTTCTTTTCATTTCCATGGGAAACAGACAATGGTTGAATGGGAAGCAGTAATTGAAAGTACAGCAAAGATGATTGTATTGCTAATAAAATGTCTTGAGAGTCATACAACACTGGCAGAGCTGCACTGAGAGTAGCTGCGTCCCGTATGATGACTGATCAGTGCCTGGAGCATCAAAATGCAGAAAGGTAATGCTTTGAAATACACGGCGCGACTTCCCGGCCCAGATGGCAGCGCTGTTGCTGGAGCAGAACTCTAATATCTCAAGTATTCGAGCGAGCCGAGCTGCTAAGGCAATAGTTTTCTTCCATTATCTTGTTGCTCTGTTAAACCTGACTTGAAAGACAAAACAAGCCATTTAAGACAACACTTTTGTAAAAGCAGAGATGTTAACAGTCACCTAGAGCCTTCCACATGCAGTTAGCCTCTGAAATCATATCTGTCGTTCTCATTTTTATGGTACGTTTTACGAATGACTGCTGTTATGAGAATCGGCTTCTCTAAGAAATGCCTGCCATGCTAATGTTTGTTCTGTGATAGATAGCGAGGGCTAAATATAACCTTCCCCTTTCTTTGCATTTTCAGATGGCAGAGTCTTTTTCTTCTTGCTGCAGCTGGGGTCAGGCTCCTCTAAGCCTCCCCTTGCACTAAATTGCCTTCAGGGAGAGAGGAGGAGCTGGGAACATCAGTGAGAGGGTCAGGCTGCATATCCAGGGTCCAAAAGCTGAACCTTGCAGTGAAAGGTTTTTTCCTGGGCTGTTGTGCTGCATTTGCATGGTTGATCATCTTGCTGTAAGCATTTCTTTCAGGAAGAGGTCTTGTATGGTTTTTGGTTTTTTCTGCTGAATCATTCTGCTGTTGTATCTTTTTGTTAGGTTACGGGTGCACGCCACGCACACACACCCACACGTGTGCCAGCTGGCGTGGTGGAAGGGACAGTACAGATCGGGGTCCCTTACTGGAGTAGGAAGATCCCGCTCGGTTTCACTGCCAAGTGCTGCCGTGTCCCCAGCAGATGCGGGAGCGAAGCTGTCAGAGTGCACTACGCGCTGTACAGGTGTAGGTGGGAATTTGCAGTAATTCTTCCCTGTCTCCTGGATTGCTCTCCTTCCTCCCCACCTCCTCTGCGCCTTGCGGTGATTGATGCAGGGCTGCTGGTAGCTGCAGAATCTGGTGAGCTGGTCTGAACACGTGTACTTCTTGTGGAAGAGGGAGAGGGCAGCAGGGCGGGATAGCCTTGGGCTGGGAGGAGTTGAGAAGGAGCTCTCCTTCTGCCACAGGGGTCTGTGCCACTGCCAGCAGTGGCATGTCCTAATACTTTACTGTAATGTGTTAAGTAAGATTAAATTAATCATTTATTGAAATCAATGAGCTTAATCATAATTATCAGCATTTATTGAAAAGAAAGTAGCAAAATCGAAGGCACGCAGCTCTTCCAGGCTCTTGTGTGCACATCTGCATGTTCAACCATGGAGTAGTGTCGTGCTTAACTCCGAGTAGAGGAGTTTGCCCCATCATTCCAGTTTTATTCTCTGAAGTCTTTTTCTTCTCTAGGGACTTTCTAGAAATAGTTTCTTGGCAAAGAGCTGCTGGGGTTGCTGTACATCTGGGCTCTGCAGGGCTGTGCCTTCACACAGTCACAGTGATCCTGGGAAAGGAAACTGGAGAGGAGTTAGGTGGGTGCGGGCGGAAATGCCAAAGCTTTGGCACCGAGGGAATTTGTAACAGTTTGGACTTACCTCTTCAGACTGTATATTTGCCTTCGTCATCCTTGCTTCAGAGGCCCTTCATTACTGCTTCAAACCATATTAGCCTCCTTGCCCTACTCTCCCAAATGCTTTCCCCTTTATGTTTGTTACTGGGGTTTTTGTCTGTTCAGCTGCTTTTGTGATACTTGCCTAGCTCTCCAGCACCCCACGCCACGGCAGAAATACCGCTGTGTTTGCTGACACCACAGTTCACCACGGCAATGGCTAACCCCCTCCCTGCGCTCACATCCCTCTTTGTTGCAAGATAGGGTCTTGTGCAGCAACTAGCCTTTAGATAATGCTAAATTGATCATGATTAATAATTTTACCCATTTTCAATGTGCCATCTCCTCACAAGTGGGTATCTTGTTCTTTACATGGCTTTTTGTAGGCTGTTCGAATTGTACTGAAAGCAAGCATATGGCCCAGCATGGAGGTGTGCATGTCGGTGTCTGGGGAGACCTGCTGTGGGAGCTCAGGAGGTGCTTTCAGACCCCAGGTGCTGGTGTCACGGCATGGCATTGTCGTGGTCACCGCAGTGCCACTGTTTCAGTTCAGCACTTCAGTATTGTTCTAGGGAATACAGGCTTTGTCTTTGCAAAATATGGTAAATATATGAAAAAAAATCTCAGAGCTGTGTCTGCTGTAGTGTTGTCAGCAGCGCTGTAGGTGCCGGTGCGTGGTCAGTGGCAAGGACTCCCAGGTTCGGTGATTGCTGGTTGCTGCAGCTAATAACTATTACGTATTTACCTAACTGCGGCGGGGTGATTTGCTGGGGAAAAGTTGGGCAGCTTGTAGAAGCTCTGATCCTGCTCTTGCCTGTCGTCTCAGTAATGTCACATGGTTAACATAGCACTTACTGTGACCAGTGCTGTGACCTGTCACAATCAAGGGGCGCTTGCCGTTCTTTTGCGGGGAGTGTGTCAGTGGGCAGGGTAACGAAAAGTTCCTTTTGTCACATGTGTGTAGCAATAAAAAAGAAGTTAATGTATTTTTTTACTTGTCAGATTAGAAAACTTGGTAAAAAAAGCCCTCTTCAATGCATTAAGATTACAACAGTCACAAAAGCACTAACGGCAAAAATCACATTCAAATCAGATTAGTGCTTGGGGAGAGGAACTGCTAAGAGGCCAAGATACTGTTGCTTCCAGCAGGCTCTGCCCTTTGCTTCTGGAGAAGTGTGGGACCAGGACTGAGCGGGTCTGTTTTAAACAATTTTGAAGCCGCATGTTAATTATCTTGCTCTAGCG